>PPHD01025736.1:0-11667 GCA_002909625.1 Bambusicola thoracicus
TAAAAAAAAAAAACTAAAAAACTAAAAAACTTTCTCAATCTCCTGTAGCCTTCTGAAAAATGAATTCCTGGAGAAAAGCTTCTGAAATAACTCGGGAAACAAAATTAACATACACTTCTGAAAGAATTTTAGAGGCATTTCTCATTCTGAAATATAACCTATTCATGTTTCATGCTGAAGCAGTAATTTCAGTTTGGTTGCTCACAGTAGATAAATTGTAGTACTGTGAATATGAATGACGTATCTAATATGTCACTCCAGAAGTAATGCCTTCTATTTATTTCCATGGAAACTACAAAAAGTACAAAGGTACATTATTTGATAAAGAAAATTCTCAGATACAAAGCACTATTTCACAAAATAATCACCACCATCAGCTAAACATTTTCACCAGCAATGAACAAGAGCCTGCATGTGGTACTCATAAAAATTTGCACCAGAAGAGGTGACCCACTGTCACTGTTGTCATTGCTGAAATGCACCACCCACTGCCTCACTGAGCTCACATCCACTGTTTGGTCTTCATAAACATTCAGCAGGTGTTAATGAATGTCAACGAGTGCCACTTTTTCTGCATGCAATTCACTTCCAATTTGTTTCATCTGCGCTTCCACGTCAGATGCCATTTTGTCAGACTGCCCCTCTGCTGCCATCTGTCACGTGGCAACAAAATGTCACAAAAGGGAAGGTTCAACCTCTACTGCTATACTCTCAACATCTGCCTCTGATGTCGTGGGCCAGCATCATAAACCAGGAGGCATTACTTTTGGAGCAGCACTCATATGCATGTATTTGCTTGAGGAGAATAATATACACCAACAAATTGCTGCTGTAGATTATTAGTAGAATTAAAATGTCAGCACGCATTTGTCATTGCATTGCTTAACACTGCAGAGATTTGTTCACAGGGTTGTGTGTGAGGAATAAGTCCAATTAATGTCAAATTTAAAAGTTATTATTTACATGAATAGAAATTAGTCTTACATAAAGCTAATATTTAATATCTGAATAATTTTGTTGATTTTTTTTAAATATTCTTTGCTTTTTTGTATATTTAGAAAGCAACAGAAAAACAGTCTTTGTACCTTCCCTCTCCCAAAAGAAGATAAAATATCTACTTCTTCCCCACAACCTTGACTGATAAAATAAATGAAATGAAGACAGAAACTAAGCACAGAAATAGTGAATGTAAGGTGTTTAGAGGAAAATAAAACTGTCAAACATTCAATTAAAAGTACCTTGGGAAAAGAACACCATCAGTCATCCTTTTCATTCATCACAAAGGCTCATCACAAAATGAAGTGTCAGGCTGCCAAAAGTAGACAGAAATGCACTATTAAAAAAATGCATATCCTGAACTCAGAGAAAATCTGCAGCAACCTGAATGAAATGTTGCAAAACTATACATAAGGTAAAAGAAGTTCAACTTTTAAAAAGCATGTGATGATTTATCTAATTAAATACAGCTGGTACAAGTTTCAAATACTTGTTATTACCTATTGTGTGTTTATTGAAGCCTATGGTAAGTTTTTGGTTTTTGTTTTGTTTTTCCCTGAAGTATGGAGCTGGTTTGTATTTTTTTTTTTTTCATCTTTACTAGCTTCCTTATAGACAGTATGTGTCCTTCCACTATAAGGATCAGAATATGTACTGAAAATGTTGAAATCCAAAACTCATTACTTTTTAAAAATCTCATCAAATCTAAGCCAGGAAAGGAAGATTCATGAGGTAGGAGACTTGAAGGTTGGTAATACGGAAATAATTAACTGAATGAGAATAATCGCTGTAATGTTTGCTATTATAATTTATTTATTGTAATTTTGTTACAGTAGATATTTTTTGTGAGGTCAATACTGAAAAGTGATGCAAAATGCCTTTAAGGTGTTTTTAGGAAAGCCCAAGTGATTCTGTGCTCCAGGAAGAAATGTGAACCTGCTGCCACAAGAGAGAAGCGTCACAACAGTCTCCACTGTGCCAGCTGTCCCTGTGACAAATGCCACTGTGACTTTCTCTGACAGCTTTCTGGGGGCTACTAAAATCAGTTCCTCTGAGTTTTGAGATCAAATTATTCTCTGGATAGAGAATGATCCACTGATTTACAGATCATTCCAAAGATAGAAAAGGGTATTGGTTCAGTAGTACAGCATGATGCAGCAGAGCTATTTGGGCAACTCAGACAGGACTTGGACTTGTTGGATTTTATTTCACTGCCTCTATCTCCCCCCATAAATGTGCCAGATTTTTATACTTCTGGAGCACATGTTGGCATTGTGCAAATGTGCTGTTATGCTGGTTGATCTCTCTTGGGAATGATCCTTGTCATATCCTTGTGTTTGGTTCTGAACATCCTTGACATGGCCCCTGCAGTGCTGGAGGACTTTCTAAAGAAAGTGGAGTTCTGAAAGCTTTTCTTGTTTTGTCTTCTTACAAAACAGAAGACATTATTTTATGGAAGGAGTGAGCTTAATTATCTGCACAACAAAGATAAGCATTGCAGTTCTCACCTCATTTGAAAGCTGAAGCTACTCTTGTTTTGTGGAGGTGGCCGGTTCCAGACTGAAAGGGAAAACAGTGCTGTTGTTTTTCACCTGTTTTTCATCTTAAATCATTCTGATAATCTTTGATGTGCCCTACCAGTGCTAGCATACAACAGTTTATCTTAAGTGAAGGGTGGGACAGAATAGAGTGGAAGAAATCACGTGAAGACACTTCAACCTGGTGAAGGGGATGACAAAAACTGGAAACCACCATTTCTCAGACAAGAATGTTTTCTAGTTGTGTGGACTTTGCTTCTCTGCTCCAGTGATCCAGGAGATTGAATGAGGCATAGTGATGACAGGAGTTGCTTGCAGAGGATTGGTGTTGTTGGTGTGCCTGTGGGCACAACAGTGGTAAATCTCTGAGGGTCTCTGAGTCAAAATTCTGAAGTCAATCCCGACAGCTATATACATAACCAGACTTATTCTTTCTTCAGTGGAAAATAATGTATAACAAGCTGAAGGATAGAATAACTGAACACTGAAAGTAGGTTGTTATACATTTATTATTTAAAACATTCAAGTGTAGTTGTAGCATTGGCATGGTGCAAGCTAGGCACACAATAAACAAAAGTAGTCAAAAAATCTACATCAGTTTGCTAAAATAAAGCAGAAAAAAATAACAAAATTAAAATACAATGGTTGCTCTGTGTACATTTCCTTGTGAACTTCAAAATTAGTCAGTTTCCTACAGTTTCTATCAATTGTTTTTTTTTTAAAAAAGCAAAAACTCAAACTCCATAACACAGATACATACAAAGATATACATGACTTTTACTTCTAATTTCAAGAGATACTGAATTGTAATCTGCACTGTCTGAGGAACTCTGAGATGCATGCACTTGGAAGAAGTACAGATAAAGGAAGTGGTTTCCCTAGCAACAGCAACTTTGTTCAAAAACTCTCAGAATAGATTCTCCTCTTTCCTGTTTATGCCTTGCTCAGTGTTTTGGTGTGTGCACACTATACAATCAATTCTTTAGAGCAGTATTTGCCAAATATTTACAGTGACAATATGCAAAAATAAGCTCTGCCTTTGAAAAAGTCCTGCACGCCTTAGAAATCTTTCTGATAATCCTAAATAATTCACCAAAAAAATGTACATAGCACATTTCAATGGCTTTCCCAGAGATAGCATTCTGTGAATTATTTAAGATCAAGGTCATAAATATAGGCTTATTCAGAAAGCTTATACTAAAGTTCAATTTCATTTCTTTAAAATTTCTACTTAAGCTAATGAATATCTCCAGATGAAAAGTTTTCACTTCACTCATGGACACAGTTTTCATCTCTGAGCATAAGCTAATGATTTTATGGACTGGTGAATGGTCAGCTGTACCACATATCCCTGTCAGTAAATGAGATTTGACTCAGAAAAGATTGTAAGATTTTCTTACTGACTCAGTCTTCATAAAACCCTAGGGATTAGCTCAGACAGGAGATGTCTTTATTACTAATGTCTTGCTGACTGCAGCCTACATGCTTCTGCTAGCATTACATTAAAATATTCACAGATAAATATTGCCATAATGTTTATTCCTACAACAAAAGCATGATAAATTACTCTTTTCCCTTTTCATCTTGTTTTACTACTACCTGCATTACTAGTGAATCAAAAGCAAAAAAATCAGTCTGACTCATAAGATCCTACTTGTTACCTATGATCTTTTTTTCCCTGTGTGTTTTCCTCTTTCTCTCTTGGTGATTTGCATATATGTTAAATTTTCAAGCATAAATCTGAAATCTATTAATGGAGTCCAGTTCTGTCTTTTTCTCTGGGAGTTATGGACTGGATACAGTCTTTAGTTAGGCTATCTTTAAAAAAGAGACTACTTAATATAAAATGGAGTTCCTAAGATTTTTGTAGAATCATAGAATGGTTTAGGTTGGAAGGGACCTTTAATATCATCTACTTCCAACACCCCTGCTATAGGCAAGGACACCTCCTCCTAGACCAGGTTGCTCAAAGTCCCATCCAGCCTGACCTTGAATACTTCCAGGGAGGGGGCATCCACAACCTCACTAGGCTGGCTACCTGTGCCAGTGTCTCACCACCTTCGCAGTAAAGAGTTTCTTTCCAATATCTAGTCTAAATCTACTCTCTTCCAGTTTAAAACCACTTCCTCTTGTCTTGTCCCCACATGTCTTTATATTATAAGTCCCTCCCCAGCTTTCCTGTAGGCCCTCTTCAGGTACTGGAAGGCCACTATAAGGTCCCTCTGGAGCCTTCTCTTCTCCAGGCCAAAAAGCCTCAGCTCTCTCAGCCTGTCCTTGCAGGGGAGGTGATCCAGCACCTCTTTGTGGCCCTCCTCTGAACCTGCTCCAACATCTTGATGTCCTTCTTGTGTTGAGGGCCCCAGAACTGGATGTAGTACTCCAGATGGGGTCTCACAAGAACAGAGGGGCAGAATCACTTCCCTCAATCTTGGTGCAGCCCAGGATACAGTTAGCCCTCTGGGTTGCAAGCACGCATTGTCAGCTCCTGTTGTGTCTTTAATCAATAGACACCCAAATTCTTCTCCCTCAGGGCTGCTCTCATGCCATTCTCTGCCCAATCTGTATCTGTGCTTGGGATTGCCTCAACCCAGGTGCACGTGTTGGTAGAGAAGATGCAGTACAGTCCTCACACAAATATTATATTTAAACAGGAAATGACTATCAGTTTACTGGCAGAGAAGACTGATGTATTAAGTTCAAAATGCTCTCAGAATACTCTCAGTGCTTAATCTGAGGAATACCAGTCACTCATCATTGTTCCAAATAATATATGTTTCAGAAAAGAAATAGAGATATTTGATTAGTGAATACACAGTACAAACAAATATGGGGAACTTTTAAAAAGAAAGCTTGATATAGATTTGTTAGTTTGAGTCTGCAGGTTCTGAGAGGAGAAATACGTAATAGTGACAGGATTATTCAGTGAATGAACCATTATCAACATCTAGGTATAGCTAAGCCAAACAAAGGCTCAGCAGAGGATGTAGTCCCTACAAACACAGAATTCTTTGAGTTGGAAGAGACCTTTAAAGGTCATTCAGTCCAACTCCTCTGCAATGAACAGGGACATCCACAGAACAATCAAGTTGCCCAGGGCCTGATCCAGCCTCACCTTGAAAGACTCTAGGGACGGGGCATTCACCACATCTCTGGGCAATCTGTTCCAGTGCCTCACTACCCCCACTTTAAAAGACTTTTTTCCTGATATCTAACCTAAATGTACCCTCTTGAAGCTACTTTCCCTTGTTCTGTCACCACAGATCCTGCTAAAGAGTCTGTCCTCTTCTTTCCTGTAGCACCCCTTCAGAGATTAAAAGGTCATATCAGAGCCTTTTCTTCTCCAGCCTGAACAATTCCAGCTTTTTCATCTTGTTCTCAAAGAAGAGGTGCTCCATCCCATATATACATATACATGTATGTAAGTGTAGGCCAGAAATTGTAAATAAATGAGTTTTTCAGAACTGGTTAAATGAACTTGAGCAGGACTGTCACTAGCTATTGATAGATTCAAAATTCAACTCTTTTTCCTGTTATTTTTATTCTCTCTCCAGGCACACACTTCTGACTGGTTATCAAACATAAACAGAACACTAATTTGTATGATTTTAACCACAAATTTACATTATCTTTTAAAATTTGCTTCTGTCATTTTTGTACTGAACATAATGTTGAGTATTTGTTCTCAGACTGAATCCTGTAAAACTTAGCACCAGTGCATACATCAATAAATATTATGTACTGGAGAAGAGACAATATGGCCTCTGTAAACAGGAAGTCCTGCCTCACAAACAAGCAAAGATCATCTAAAATCTTTATGATAAGGGAAACTCATTTGTCACAACCTTCAGCAGTGAGTACAAGCCCAGAATGATATCTGAGCTCATATGAAAAGGAAAAGAAAAGAAGAACAGACAGGAAAATTACTCTAGCAGCGTCTCTTCTGGTTGCTGTGCCTGCATGTTGCCTTTAATCTTTCACAGATCCCCACACCCTCAGTGGAGAAGGGACTGTTGCCATTCTTCACATTCTCCTTCTGCAACTCAGAATTCAGACATAAAAAGGTATATTACATGCAATAAGTAGGTTAACATTTTGAAGAATAGTATATATGTTTGTGCTCCTGTTCAAAACTTCTGAGAGAGCAAAAAGCCAGGGCAAACTTGGGTGTAATTATCGTACTTGGGTTCCAAAAAAAGCTGTTGGTAAATTCTCTCAGCAAAATAATTTAAAATGTCAGTGAACAAGAGAAAGGTTCTTGTCAGGGTAAGTAACTGGTTAAAACAAGAAACAGAACAAGAGTAAATTATTTTGGAAGAGTAGAGCAACGTTGGCAGTGGAACTCATCAGGGATATGTGCTGCAATCTGTGTTGTTGAAAATATTCATAAATGATGTAAGGCAGAGAAGCTTTACATCAGAGAATAGAGAGGCATGAAAGTTTGCTGAAGATACTAGATTATTTAAAGTAACGAGGACAAGGGTCAGCTGAAGATATGAAGAGTTATGATATGGAGTAACTGTGAAGTTAAACAGTAGATAAAATACACAGCTGGAAAATTTACATACAAAATGGTAGACTGAATTCATCAATACTATTTATAAACAGATGTTATTCCCTATAGATTTCTCCATACATTGTGAACTTAGTGATCAGACACAGACAGAAATAAGTGTTCAAAATTATTAGAAAAGAGAAAACAAAAAAAACTTTATTATATGACTGTTAATCTATGCTTAGAGTACTGCCTACAGTTGTGGTCTTTTCAAACTCTACAAATATAATGTATAACTGGAAAATGTTTGGAGGAATACAAAGGCTGATCAAAAGTACAAACTAGGTCCAGAAAATGGAGCAAGTTAATTTATAGATCAGGAAAAGAGACGACAGATATGAAAGTGTGGTATGAATGCCACAGACATGAATGGATAGGGGTTGAGGTTTCAGTATTTCTTGTAAGATAGAGACTAGGAAATAATAAATAAAGCCAGATCAAAACAAAGAAAATAAGATTGCTCTTTCAAAGATTGGAATGTGGAAGTAAAAATGTTGTATGGATACAGGGAGAAACTGGTAATACCTATGAAAAATAAATGAATTTAGGTTACTGAATATATAGAAACCCTATCTAGATCAGAAAGTTACTAAACTGAAAATGGAACATTAAGCTGAAGTATGTTTGCACTTTTGCTACTCTTGTCTAAGCACTCATTTACAGCCAACACTGAAAAGAGGGCACTGAAGAGACAAAAAACCTTTCCTCCATTCTTATTCATCTTCAGAGACTATTAAAACCTTTTATCAAATGCTTATGCAGTACTTATGCTGTGTACTGATATAATCCTGAATATCACATACTTATTTCCTTACGTTAATCACTCATTTATTATTCATTTCCCCTTTCATAAATTTTTACTGTTCTCCAGCTGCTCTTATCTAAGTCCTTCAAATTTACTCAGTAATCATACTCTTTAATTGAGGTTGAACTTTAAGATCTTCTTTTCATTTTCCTCTGGATATTTTCCAGTTTAATTTTTCTTTGGGATTATTCCAAGTCCTTATTAAGACCAGTGAAGAGTTAAAGGAAGAGTAAGCAAACAGTCTAAATTTTATTATTTCATTTTCTATGTGTCCATATTTTTGGAGCCTACTCAAATTTACTGTTCTTACTGCCTTAATTTAATCTTATCCAGTTCTGCTATCATCACTAATTTCATTACTTCCCCAAGAAAACATTTTCATATATTTCACATTCCATGATAAGCAATGAAATACAAATTACATATGATCTTATAATATGAAGCCATTTGTTAAGTTGTTCTTTTGATCACTCAAATACCTTTATTGTTACTAATTTCTGTTCCTTTATACAAAGCTCTTTTATCAGTGCTTTTTGCTTTCCTGATTCCCTAGGATAGCACGTAAATAGATGCAAACATTGGAAATCTGTGAAGAAAGTAACTGCCTGCCAACTTATGCTTTATAAGGATACAATGACTGATCATTGTTGGCAAAACTGAGCAGGGGGAAGACTTCCTGTACTGACTGTAGTTTAAGACCTAATTTTCATTTAATGCTTGGGCATTGCACCTAAATTACTTTCAACATATCCCATATATACTCCTCTTTTTACCTGTGAAAATAAACAATCTTTTAAATTTGAAATTCTTTGTTGATTACTTCATTTTTTAAATCTTTCTAAGCTGTCATTATTATTTCTGATCACTATTCACCCAAAAAGCTGCAAAAATTTTTGCTGTAAAGTTCTGTCCCGTGAACTGTGCTGAAGGAAGTCATTGCACCTTTAACTTAAAAAAAATATATAAAAAAAATCCTTAACTGTTTTACAAATTCAAAGTTTACTTCACATCTTTTAATTTCATGAAATAGAACTATAAAAACTGTTACATACTGCTAAATATTTTTAAAAGATCTTGTAAATCATTAATCTGGGTTATAGGTCTACGAACTTGTATGTCACGAAATTTAAACACAGGAAGCTTGATGTGTTGATCCAGTGTTAATTTCTACCATCTTTTATGCCATATGATTCTTCAACAATATATCTGACACATGAAAACTAATGTATCTGTCACTGTTCCAAGAAAACATATTGTGCTGTTAGCAGTAGGTATTTACTGTGTCTTGTGAGAACTCTGAGCCACAGATCTACAAAAGTTATGTTTATTATCTATCTATCTATCTATATATAGATATATATAATGGTAATATTTTTCTGAAATTCCTGCTGGGGGTATCTGACCCTTTAAATCTAATCCTGTGTCTTCAGCACATTCTTAGCACCAAATCGTTGACAACTTTTTTAGCACTTTCCGTAGCAGGATTTTAACGTAGCTATGTTGCTATTTTTTATTTCATTACAGTTTTTCCCATTATTAACCTTACCATACTATCCACCACTCGTTCTTGCTGACTATTTTGAGTCTTTTCTGAATTTCTGTATATCTCTCCTTCATCCTTGTTCGCTGCTTTACTGTGTATGATTGAAACTTTTCAACAACTTTATTGCCTACCTGAGTTTGTCTTATATTAACACTTTTCCACTAATCTGTCCATGTTAAGTGATATCATTTCAGTCAATGGCTCTATCCTTTAGAGGTGATTATATTAAGTTCTGATTTTCCATATATGCATGCTGAAATACCTGTGGCCCGCGTTCATAAACCACAAACACATCTTCAGTTCTTGCAGTTTGTGTGTCAGGCACACAGAACTGCCTTGCTTCAGCGCAGAAGTTCTTCATCACAGTGGATAAGTCTCTTGTATTTCCTGCCAAAATCTTGATTTTTTTTTTTTTTTTTTTTTTTTTTTTTAAGGAATTGGGTATGATTAAATAAGGTTGCACTTACAGTGTTGTTTCCATTGGTTTGCCCTGCAAACAGCTTATGGTATCACATCTGGTGTATGCTCTATTAGTCTGTAAACTTGAAATGTAGTTTATATTTATTCAAGAATTGCAACTCAGATTGATAATCTGGCTAAGCACACACCTTCTGAGCAGGGAAGAATTTATTACCATGCATGTGAAAGGCCTGAATGCAGGAAACCCAGGGTTTGTTTCTCAAAATGAAGATATTAATTTACTTGAATTGTTCTGTCTTTACTTAGTCCACTGTATTTTACAGGTTGGACTTGATCTCTTGAGATCCTTTTCAACCCCTGTAATTCTACGATTCTGCAATTCTGTGATTCCAGTGGACTAGAAACCTTTCTTGCTCTATAACAATTAATTCTATCATTGAATTATGAAAACCGTCCAATTAAAAGTTTGATCAATTTATTTTCTTCGGTATTACTCATTCACTTCAAAGTAATGAGGCTAACACATTTACTAGCACCAATCTTCTCTCAAGCTGTTTTCTGACCTTTACATTTTAACAATTGTAATTGTCAAATTTTGGCTTTTTTTTTTTTTTTTTTTTAATCCTTCAGTGCCTTTTTAGAAACAATCTTTTTGTGAAGTTCAGTTTAGAAACTTAGTATTTAGGAAGTGTAGAGTGTTCTGCACATGTCAGAAACTATACCTAGGGTTTTCCTGTTGCCTCCTCCCGCCCTACTAAGCAACTGGATTTGACAGAATTTTTAAATGAACTTTCAGATAAAATGTAGTTGCATACCAGTAGAATAATTAAGATAAATTGTGCTGACAGTTCATGTTAATACTGGCAAAAAATCATACTAAGATAACTAATTACTGCATTTATTTACAGACCCTAGTGAAATTAATGTAACCACTGGAAAAACCTCAACCTAAACTTAAGCTTCTGCTTTCCTTACAGTCAGTTTATTTCCCTTGAATACTGAAGTTTAACTTCCTGTTTTGAAATTAATTTATAGGTCAAACAGATAAAATGCACATCTTGACAAGTTACTTATACTCACCAAGGTGAAACCATTTAAAATATATAATTTATATAATGTCTGTATTTCCTTAAAAGCTATTGAGCTCAAAAATAGAAAGGTAACCAAGTGAATCTACATCTGCCCACTGAGGTAATAAATGTACTTTAGCACTGACATTTCTTCAGGCAGTACCCTTAAGAGCGATTCAGAGTGCTTAAAATGCTGACATAAGTTAATCCATTCATTATATCACAAATTTAGGCATCTGTTAAATTTTTTGCTTGATTGCATTGCTTAAGGTTCATAGATCTGAAGTACAGTGTCAGCTCTCCTGTGCATGGTTTTACTTCATGTCATGATTTTCCACTTCATTGATTAATCCATTTTTGCAATTATCTGGTAGTACTATTAGCAATAATGTTTTTCAAAATTCTTATTAATTCATTTTCACACAAAATTTGAGATTTTTATGGGCCATATACATAAAAATTCACTTTAGTAAAAAAAGAGAGTTTAAAGCTGGTTGTCTTGCTTAGTGACAGATGTAACAATATGGTCATGAGTTAATAGATGCTGATTTTTTTTTTTTTAAGAAGGTGTCTCATACGACATTTGTTATTTCAAACAATGGCAATAAAAAACAGCAGCATTGTTACATCATTTGGAACAGAACTTTGATGTCATTGTTATTAAGCAAAAAGACAGAAAATCTTATGTCTTCTCTGCTCCTATCTATTCTGAAGTAAATTCTTAAGACTGGGGCAAATATTTT
>PPHD01025739.1:0-10267 GCA_002909625.1 Bambusicola thoracicus
TTTCCATTTTAAGTACATGATCATATAGAACTTCATAAATATCTCTAAAAGAAAGGCTAGGACAACTACCCTAACTGGCTTTTGGCAATTACTGGAGAGAACTAGAGATACTGTCACCACATGGTCATTCTTTGTTTTCATCCATGAAAAAGAAACTTTTAAGTAAGGTTTTAAATAGGCCTTGAGTACAGGTCTGATCCTGGGAGTTTTCTTCTTAGCTTTAGTGTTTGAGGAACCACAAATGTTAACATATACACTGGGAGATGATTTTGTCACACATCTCCAGTCCATAGGCCATTATTAGGTAAGGTCATCACCTTTGTACCCTTTCCTTGGGCACAGCTGCTTAAAGGAAGGTGGGTAGCAGGACAGAACAAGACATCTCTGCCAGCGTAAGCAACTAGATGAGAAATACAGATGGCTCCTGCAGAAGGAGCCATGTGCTGTCCTTTAAATAAAGGTACAACTCTCATCAAGACAGAGGTTTTTTCCACAAGCCAGATCCAAATCCCTTTCTTACCTCCCAAATCTGGAAACTGTTTTAACTTGAAGTTCATGAGAAATACACATCAGTCCATACATAAGTGGGAAGATTTTCTGTACTACTTCAAAGCATTTGTTCACTGTGCACAACCTTGCAGTTGCTACCCACCACAGTGCTACACGTGTTACAAGAACAGGGAGGATCACACAGGTAAACTTGTGCTTCCACACATAGAAGAGCAAAAAAGAACAAGATGAGAATAAGATGTATCATTAAGAAAAGATGACCACAACGGTGCAATTTACTAACCCTTACACCACAGCTATTCTGAAAAAGAGATTCAATCTTTATTCCAGAAAACTCATCTTACAGACACAGCTGATAATGAGTTCTGCATTTATACAACTTATCCTCGTTTTTGTAATTAATTTGGAATATAGATAATATGCACCATTTCATTCTGTATCTTTCGTAGAGTGGTTAAGAAGCTTACCCTGCATTTCCACTTTCAAACATCCCTCTGCTTTTCCATATGCAGATACCTAAATGTACTCATATCAACTACACACGAAGGCAAAAATTACACTCTAAGCGTTTCACAGCCTTCCTACCCAGTGGACAAACTCTTCAAATAGTTGGAGTTGGAAATGAAGGAAGGCATCCATGCAGTCTCTGCTGCATGAATGCAGCACACGTATGATGTAACAAGGAAACCTCTGCACAGCTCATCTTCACCAGATCCTTCATCTTCCTCTGTGGGACACCAGATCCCCTTGCTCACCGTGTGAAGGAACACAAGAGCCCCACAAGGCTCTTAGCACCCTTCCTACTACTGCATGTCTGAGCACACCATCCCTTGTCCCCAGCAGAGGAGGCAGTTCTCTGTCCAGCTGAGTATTCTCTCTGTGCTTTGATTCCAAACGTTATTTATCTAAGAGCCAGTCTGTGTGACACAACCAAACGCTGACCACCCTGCTAGCACTGCACATCTGTATGACTCATTTTTCTTCTGTTTACTACTAATACAGTAAACTCATCCTAACAGTGTTTTCATATTTCAGCTCAAAGTGCTGGCTGACAGAACTACAGGACAGAACCAACTACTACAAACAACTCAATTTTGCGGTCTGCCAGTACAACATATTTTTAGATGAAGATGCACCCTCCACATCCCAAGAGTGCAAAAAAAACCATTCATCAGACTCACACTGTTACAGCACACACACCAAATTAACACTAACATTCAAACTGAACCCCAGCTGACTTCTCCGTGCTCTTGCCTAGAGAACCATGTAACGAAGTCTCTCAGAAACAGAGCTCAGAAGTTTGGCTCGGGCTTTTTTAGGCTTTTGTTTGACACAGCTGCCACATAGACGCGAAGCCCAGCGCGGTGTCCCCAGTCTACACACGAGCGTGCGAGGCGATACCTGTGACAGGTCCGCAACAGGAGACGACGACGCCCCACCGGGCAGAAAGCGTGCGCGCACAGACGGAGCACGAGGCCGTGTATCCACCAGCCCGAAACGCCTCGGGTAAAGCCACTGCCGAGCGTAACGCGTTCTTCCCCAAAGCAAGCAAGCCAGCAGCTCAGCGACAACTGTCAGCTCTCACGTCCCGGGCCGTCAGAGAAACAACCGCCATCGCCGCGCGCCGCGGCTGCCGTGTGTGACGCGCGCAGAGCGCGGCCCCAGAGGGCCGGGACGGCTCCTCCCGCCGAAGGCGCCGGTACTTACTGCGGCGGAGTCCGAGTCGGCTACAGGAGGCGAATAGGAAGTCAGCGGGCGCGGCACGGCTACGCTTTTTCCTGTAATCCTGAAAGAAAGCGGCCCGCCGCGGCGAGCTGCTCCCCTCGCCGCCCCGACAGAAGAGCGAGCTCCTGCCTGGCGGAGCCCAACGGGCCCGGCGCCGCCTCCCGCCTCCCGCCCGCCCTCAACACCTGCCGGGCCGGGCCGGGGCAGATACCAACCTAACAGTGTCCCACGGGTCCGTGATTTCCACAGCTGTCGATGATGGGAGCTTTGGCACCCATCTCACACTGCTTCCAAAGCGCTTAAGTGCATCAGCGCTGTAATGCATGTTGATACACATCGTCTTTAAATGCATAAACATGTATAGTGAAACAAGAGGGCTGGGAAATGGCCGTTACTGATGGAACACTCTGGGACACTCTTCATGCATTATTTAGGTCATCGGTGCCGTTTGGAACAAATAAAGCTATGATCCCTTTTAAAGCTTGCAAATGCATGCCAACTAATGATGGCCATCAGCCACATAAAACAGAACGAGAAGAACAAGAGTTGGAAGGAAGATTGCAATTATGAGAGATACTGCACAAATGGAAAGACGTAGTCCCCAGAAATACACCTCCTGATAAGCACCCACAATCCTTTCTAAGAAGACAGTCCCTGAGAAGAGATAACGCACTTTCGTAATCAGTACCAATACCATCCAGCAGTCTTGCCCCTGGCCCAGAAGAGATCCCTGCTATTTTGACATGTTAATGCCAGATGAGCAACCCTGGCAAGTCAGAGCAGACAAGAAGCTGCTGCCCATGCAGATACAGGAGGCTGTTTCGTACCCAATGAGGTCAGAGCTACCACCCATAGCAGATTAATTCCAACCATACTACCCGTAACAGGCTTGGCCCTTGCTCAGGCCCACCACCACTGCCTGTCAGATACTGAGTTGGATTCAGAGACAGATGCTATTTGGGAGCTGTGTTGCCTCTCTGTCCGTGGCTGCTCACTGTCATCAGTGTTTCCCCAGCGTGCCTCCACCACATCTCCACCATCTCCAGGACCTGTCCCCAGTCAGGATGCCTGCCTCTCTGCTTTCCCAAGCCTTGCTTTTCCCAGTCCAATAGTCTATGTGCAGATGTGGGATCAGCATGCTAAGGGGGTCATACCTGTTTATTTATGGGAGGAGTGAATAAACACTCTGTTTTGTTTAGTTTGAGTGTTTAAAGGAGTCACAGCCAGCCCATACATACGTAGCAAGCAAGCTGCAGGCCTGTGCATATCAGTTGCCAACACTGTCTGCATATCTGCACAAATTGGAGCATGTCCAAAGAAGGGCAACAAAGCTTGTGGAGGGTCTGGAGCACACGTCTTACAAGGTGCAGCTGAAGGAACTGGAACTGTTCAGTCTGGAGAAGAGGAGGCTCAAGGGAGACCACATCACTCTCTACAACCACCTGAAAGGAGGTTGTGGTGAGGTGGAGATCAGCCTCTTTTTTCAGGTAACAAAAATACAAGAGAGGTAATGGTCTTAAATTGCTCCAGGGGAGATTCAGGTTGGATATTAGGAAAAACTTTTCAGAAAGAGTGATGAGATATTAGAACAGGCTGCCCTGAGCGGCAGTGGAGGTCCTTCCTAGAGGTTTTCAAGCGAAGGGTAGCTGTCGCATGGTCTAGAGTGGCTATAGACATGGACTGATGGTTGGACTAGATGATCTTATTAGTCTTTCTAAACTTAATGATTCTGTGATTCCATGTCTAAATTGGGCTCAAAGAGAGGACTATTTGATGCATAAGGAATTGGTTGGATGGTGACAGCCAAAGGGTTGTGGTAAATGACTGTTGAGATGGAAGCTGATAACAAATGGTGTCCTCCAGGGTTCCATCTTAGGACTGGTACTCTTGAGCATCTTTATCAATTACATAAATGATGGGACTGAGCATACCTGCAGCAAGTTTCCACACAACAACAACCTAAGTGGTGAGCTGATATGGCAGAGGAAAGGATGCCATCCAAAGGGACCTTGACAAAATGTGGGACCATATCAACCTAATGAGGTTTAACAAGGTCCATTACAAGGTGTTGCATTTGGATCAGGGCAATCCCAGATATGTGTACAGACTGGGAGAAAAACTTGAGAGTAGCCCCACCGAGAAGGACTTAAGGGTCCTGGTAGATGAAAAACTTAACGTGAGTCAGCATTGTGCTCTTGAAGTCCAGAACGCCAGTGGCATCCTGGGCTGCATCAAAAGAGGGATGGACAGCTGGGAGAAGGAGGTGATTGTCATTCTCTGCTCTGCTCTCATGGGGTCCCATCTGCAGTACTGCATTCTGGACCAGAGACCCCAACTTGAGGATATGGAGCTTTTGGAAAGGGTCCAGAGCAGGGCCATGAGGGTGATCAGAACTCTGGAGCACCTCTCCTGTGAAGGCAGGCTGAGGGAGCTGGGCTTGTTCAGACTGGAAAGGAGAAGGGTCTGGGCAGACTTGATTACAGCCTTCAAATATTTAAAGGATAAACAGGAGAGAAATCAACTTTTTACACAGGTAGACAGTGATAGGACAAGAGGAAATGATTTTAAACTGAAGGAGGGGAGAGTTAGACTAGATGTCGGGGGAAGTTTCTCACAGAGAGAATGGTGAGGAGCTTGAACAATGTGCTCAGAGAGACTGTGGGTGTCCATCCTTAGAGGTCTTCAAGGCCAGGTTGGATGGGGCTGTCGGCAGCCCGATCTAGTTGTTGGCAAGTCTGCCTACAGCGGGAAGGTTGGAACTAGATGATCTTTGAAGTCCCTTCCAACCCAAACCATTCTATGATTCTATAACTCTTTTTTACGTTGTTTGCACAGGTATCCTGGACTTGACCTATTATTTGCCTATATCGACATATTAATACAGTACATTGTTTTTTCAACTTACTGAAAGATGGCTCAATATTTTAAAGCGATAAAAAGTTATGCCAGACCTAATAAAAGTAGTTATTCACTTGCTAAACTTTTTAAAATCTCTGGTCATCCTGACTGCCTGAAGACTAGGTACATGCTCTAATTAAAGCTTCCTTTGTTTAAAATGATTCCATGGAGGCTGTAGCACTTAGGACATTCCAGGATGCAGAGGACACTTAATGAAAACAGTAATAACTGTTCCAGTTACCACCATCTGTAATGATTTAATAGGAGAGGGAAAATGCATCTTACAGAAAAAAAAAGAAAAAAAAAAAGTTGATGTGATTTACCAAAAATGATTTGCCATAGGAGTCTGGAAACCTTTAGGGTATAACAGTAATCATGCCAAAAAATGTGTTGTCACATTGACTGACACTTAGGGGTGCTTTTATCCAGCTTGCACTAGTGTTTTAAAGGACAAACTCTTCTGCTATGAGGATGGGAGAAGAGTTAAGCTGCTATTCCTGGAACTTCAGGGAAGAAAATACCCTCGAAAGAAAGACTCAGTGTTTTGATTGTCCTCTCTTCTGCTCCTGTGTTCTTTTGGCTAGCAAGCTGGCAGCTCATGGATGGCTGCTTCAGAGACTGAAGGACAGATCCCAGGTGCTACTCCTTGGAGGAAGGAATGTGTGCTGCCCATGTAGGTAGGATGAGACAGGACACTGAAGAACTACTGCTAAAATCTGGTCCTGATCACCCATTAATTTTTTACATCACAGTAGCTCAGTTTTGAGAAGTATTTATCTTCTGTATTATCGACACATGCTATAAAGATGTTTATCGCTGCACACTTACTGTGAGTCTGTATGAATTAACATTTGGCACAGAACAGAGAATTGTGCAATTATCTGGGAAAATGAGGTCCATTTTCACTGTAATTTGACCATGCAGAATTTAAATGTGCAATCCTGATAAAAGCAAGCCTGACATGAAACAGAATTTTCATTAAGTTGGTTTTAAGTCTGAAATGGTTGAAGATTCACTGATGTATTGGGAAAAGGATGTGTGAGAGGGGGACAATGAAAGTTACATAACTTTTTCTAAAATCACCTTAATATGTAAGAAATCATCAGGCATTTGGAACTGTGATTTTTAGAAGCACTTAAAGCCTTTGCCTCATTAAGTTGCATGTACATCACCTTTTGACCCACACAATTGGAATGCAAAACTTATAAAATTAATGCAACCACATTTCCATCTATTTCCATTCTGCCTACAGCTATCCAGGCTCCCAGCCCTTACAGCCTTACAGCAATACCTTCTTTGTTTTTTTCTTTTCCTATGCTGCTGTGGAGGCATCAGTAAGACCTTGATGACCCATTCTCTTGAAAACCATTCTTTCCCCACCCTTGGGGTAGGGTATTGACTAATTCAAATACCAAAGCCATAATTTCATCTTCCCATGAACTTGTGATCATAATGTAATTGCAGGAGGAAGCAGAACAACAGGATATCATCAGTTTGTAAAGGAATTTTGCTTACATTATTAAGCCAACCTGAATTACAGAATGCTAATATAGCCTGTCTAAGAAAACTCAATTAACCAAGACTTGAGTTTACTGTTGTAGAAGTAATGCCACAATCCTTGTGGACAGATTTTGTAGCTGGAAAAGAATTAACATAAAAGCAGTTTGTAACTTACTGTTTTAATATTTTTTCACTAGAAGCATAGTTTCTACGTATGAACTACTTCATACTTCTCACTACTAAAAGGACAGCAGTGCGTATTTGAAAAAAAGACTTCCCTGGTATTCACAACAGAAAATAAAATCAGTAGTTTTTACTCGCAGTTGGAAAACCTAGGTGCTTGAAAACATACAGCTTAATTCCATGGTAACATTCAAAGGGACATAATCTCAGATTTGGTGGATCAGTGTAACAGGAGATGGTAAAAATTACAGTGAAAACTGAGCCACATTTAGAGTACTTCATAATGAGATCACGAAATGTACATGGTTGCATAGAAATAACGCATGATGGAAAGGATTATTTTAAGAATAATACTGTTCCTGTCTGTAACAGGATAAAACTTTATTTGGCATATGAAGATGCACTATTATCATTCTGTAAAAGCTACAGCTCTAAAGTGTAGAAGATGGCACTGCCACAGTTTCACCTTTGTCCCACTGACAATTCCAACTCACTGCTGGTGCCAGTACTAGACTCTGTACAAGCTAACTCTGTACTGTATCATGCGTCAGGTTGATACGCTTGTTGGCTGATGCCCTGGTGCCTCATTCCTCTGAGTGTAAAGAGAAAGGATTGGTGCTGTCTTTCATTGATTTATTTTCACTTATTTGTGTGTAGTTCTGCACTGAGTGTCCATCTATTCCAAGCTGATTGAATTTGGCAGGGGGAGTGGAAATTCACTGCCAACAGTCAGAGCCTGTGTTGTATATAAACAAATTAGTTATGTCCTTCTTGGATTTCATTTTAAAATAACAGAAATTGCTTTTCACAACAGCAGCACCATCTAAACCATGTTTTTAAGCTCCTGATTTATGCCTGTGGCCTTAGTTTCACTGTACTACATTGACCAAGACTACCACAGTTTTATAATAAGCCACAAAAAAAGCACAACTGTATCATTTTAGTTTGATGTATGTTTAGATGAAGATATACAAGCTGTCCATAACTAATAGGATGGGTAAGAAATACAGTATTTGTCATGTTATGCAGCGAGCAACTATCCATAATTAACATATACAGAAGGATTTTGAAATCTAGATAAATTTAATTATTTGTACATGCTTTTAATCTGTTCTCGGGAATATTCCTTTTCCTCAAGAAAAGAATCAGGTGTTTTCCTAAGGAGGCCACAAAGCCGTTATCCATTTCAGAATAGAATACGGAACTTTGCAATACTTCCTTCCCGTCACATCTTCCCTTACAGTATTGCAACACCATAACATCATCTGTAATTGCAATCAGTTAAAATGCTGGCAAAGAAGGGAGTCTTGCCTTCAGAGGCTTGCTACAGAAACATTTAAGATGTTTTCATCCTACCGTAACTCAGGCTTCCCAAACCTTTTACTACGATTACAAAGGCAGGGAAATATAATTATACCCATTTGTACAAGCAGGCTGAAGGAATTATTGAGAACCTCGTGTGACTTTAATGAAAGGACTACACAACGCCATTTCCTCTGATTTCCCATGATGAGAACACAATGGGCAATGATTCCTTATTAGGACCACAACCAACAAAAATTACCTCTTACAAAAAGAACCCATCTAGAAATAACAATCACCAACATCAAGTTTCTTAAAAACATACACTTCAACAAAGACCAAAAAGGTGAGAAAGCCTCATGCCTAAGAATGACTTGTTATACACATATTCCTCTCTTCCTCCATGCCACGCAGAACTTCAAAAAGATCTGTATGCTATTTCTAGAGCGGGCACCTTCTGAAGGTGACATGGCTGAAAGCACTTCTCCAAATTAAAGAGTAGGAAGCATAGTTCCACACCAACAATACAGAATTAATTTCCAGGTGGCGAAATAGACTCCTACAAGGCAAAACCTGACAATTGCAAACTCTTTAATCTCTGAGAAGCAAAGCTCTTTCCTCAGCTTGCACTTCGAAGACGGGGGAAGCATAACTTCTCAGTTTTCTTTCCTTAAAATTATGTGACTTCTGGTCCCACTGTGCTCCATTTCAGACCAGGATGCATTCTGTAACAACAAAGGTAGCTGGAGGTTGCATGGGCGAGAAGATATCAGAGGCTGCCCCATGCTGGACACAGCTGGTTCCAGTTGGCTCCACTGGACTATCATAGGACACAGCTGAGCCCACCAGCCAACCTGGTGGCACTGGCACCCCTGGGTGGGCACACTTCAGAGCATGGGCGTCCAACTTTTTAGCTTGTCTGGGCTGCATTAAGTGGAGATTAATTGCCTTGGGTAAAACATAAAATATGTAATACAGTTAATGCACATAAGTATCAACATTTCATTTTTTAAGATATTTTTATTAAAACTTAAAAAGAATAAAACCATAAAACTAGTGGGATATTTGAAATTGTTTTTGTAAAACTAACAGATCAGGCTGGTTTGCTGGCAGTGGCTGCAATTCTTAGTGAGCTCTCACGGTGCTGATCAGAGATTTTTGATGAAATTTTACTTTTCCTGTGCTTCATCCTTAAAAGTAGCTGTTCACAAATGTTCATACTGCCAAAAAAAGTGATGATGTGAATAAGGCTCAATTGTGAAGTGAGGGATTTTTTTCTCTGGTAATGGAGGTCTTATGAAAGTCCAGTTGAGAAACAATCAATTTTTTCAGTCTAATATCTGATCACAACTCTATACATTCCATTTGAAAATTTGTAGGTAATGAATTTATGTTGACTGAAACTGGAGTCTCAAGTATACAAAAAAAAAAATTGCTTTTGTTTTTTTTTTCCCAATCTTGAAACCTATTCTCAAATTCCTTTATCAAAACAGAAAGCAAGGCTTCATCTGTTCTTCCTTACAAGGCTTTGGTTATTTGTGGCAGAGCACTATTTTATCACGTTACAAAAGTTTCCAGAAGAACAGCAGGCTCATTAGTATTAACACTGAATCATAGAATGGCTTGGATTGGAAGGCACTTTGGAGCTCATCTAGGTCCACGATCCCTGCTGTGGGCAGAGCAGCTATTCACCAGCTCAGGCTGCCCAGTGCCCCATCCAACCTGGCCTTGAACACCTTGAGGGATGGGGCATCCGCAGCTTCTCTGGGCAGCCCATGCCCGTGCCTCACAGCCCTATGAATAAGATTTCTAGATCTGTCTAGGAGCTTAAGAGGAAATATTTTCAGTACTGTCTCTGACTTCCAACTGACTTGTACAGTCTGTCTAAACAGGGAACTGAATCCCTTCAACAGAAAGTAGCTCCTCTAAATATCCTTCCTTACTGCAACAGTTTCATTTCTGTTTAATGAAGAGTAATAAAAACCAAGCTAACTACATTTAGAGGTCCTTAAAAATGTAGACATACTTTGAAGAAAATTAATAACATAAAATGAAAAACATTCAACATTTATAGTTCAGGCACTACTGAATTATAGCCTACAGTTGCCCAACTTGATTTGAACATTTTAAATAAATAAAATTTTGGATT
>PPHD01025740.1:0-11666 GCA_002909625.1 Bambusicola thoracicus
TTGTTCCTACAAACAGCAGCAAACATTATATCATAGATACTTGCACTCAAAGAATAGAGGCACCATTCAAAAAACACAGGAGAAAATACAGGTTGTGTAATGAAGTGATTTTCTTTCGCATACAAGGTAAAGACGTATCTCTCAAGTACATTCCCATAAGTAAAAACATGAGAAAAGAAAAAAAAAAATCTTTTTTGTTATGCTTCTTTACTTTGCTTCCCTCAGGCTATTACTTCAACAGGATATTTTTATGGGGAAGAATGTAGATTTTAACATGAATTATGGATAAATCAGAAATGCAGAAAGGATGAAAAGTGTATTTCTTTAAATTATAGATAAACACAGGAGAAATGTTTCAAGCTTTCTAACATGCTTGATCATAGTTGAGGAGCAGCTGTGTCTTGGAGTGAGACATCTAAGATCTTTCAACAGAAAGACAAAGAGAGCTGCTTTCAGCTTACAGACTGACTGGGATGAAAATCTCTTCTGTGTGCATCACTTTCTTTTAAAGAAGCTGTGTCAGTATACTAGCTTAGCGGATATCTGCACTATACATTCATACAGTTGTTATTGAAAGCTTTAGGAAAAGCTTTTATAACTTGGTGCTTCATGTCTAAAAGTATCAGAGAGAATGTTACTGGTACAAGAGTAGTCCTAAATTTTACACAGTCTACTGTGGGATATTCAATGCCATCAGCAACAGAGAGAAGGTTATCAGGCCTTCTCCAAAGGCTGTTCTATTTGTCTCATAACAGATCTGTATTGTATGAAAGCTGTTGATTCTAGGGACCTGTGTATTTCAAAGCTCATGTTGTACTCTACATAAGCATCCCCTGTGGTTTTCACATCCTTTACACTGATTGTCAAGTGTGTTTTATAAAAACATTCAGAATGTAAAAATATCTTTTAAATACTTGGATTTATAGGAAGAATTTTTCTTCTTCCTTCCTCCTTCAGAGGAAGGGACAATCATTGAATCATTTGGATGGGAAAAGACTCTTCATCAAATCAAACTATCAACACTGTACCACTAAGTCAACCATTGAGCCATGTCCCTAAATGCCACATCTTTTGAATATCTCCATGGATGGGGACTCCACCAACAGCTTGGGCAGCTGGCTCCACTGCATAAGCATCCTTTCAGTGAATAAATACTACCTGATATCTAATGAAAACCTCCCTTGGCATAACTTGAAGCTGTTTCCTTAGATCTTAAAATAGGGTGCTATTCTGGCCTATTAGACTAGTACGAAGGTAAATATGGCTTTTCAGTCCTTTAAAGGATTGTAAGACCAGATAAATTAATTAAAAAAAAAAAAAAAAAAAAAAAGAGAGAGAGAGAGAAGACCTGAAAAATCAGAGTAAAATGAGTATCTACGGTAATTCTTTACTTTTCTTGACTTAGTCTTATGTTTCGGTGACTTCCACTTCTTTCCCTCCATAAAGGAATCATGCAGCTCACTGGTGCACTTTCTCTGTCTGTCAGTTTCTAATACACGAATTTTCAAATTTAGGAGAACAGTGAATGTCCAAAACAATAGAATCAGGCAGGTCATGCATATGCTTTTTCAAGTGGAGAGTTTCCCTGTCTTGTTCCATTAGGAACACAGTTGTCTAAAACAATGTTTTCCAAGCAGCAATTTCTGAATAATAAAGATATAGCATAATATTAAATTGAATAGCACAAGGGATCTAAACATTGGTATACACTTGTTCTTCCTCTTAAACTGTAAGCAGAGCCATAGGTAGGATATGAGAATTAGCAAGTAGAAGAAGATTGAGAGGCTAAGGAAGAAGAAAAAGACAGAGAAAGAGAGATTTAGGGGTAGATATATTTCACCAGTCCTAAATCCAGCTGTGTCTGGAGTCTGGGGTTTTGATCCCTGGGTAAACAAGGGTGAGCGTGTGTGTTCACTGTTAGATAGTCTAGCTTGTCCAAGACCACCCTCAGGGTGGAGCAGATGCTCCACCTCTGTCTAGAAGATTTGGGAGCTTCTGACTAGGGTCTGTGGTAGTTGTTTACTCTCTCTTCCCTTTTCTAATGTTCATCAGCCCTGAGGAGCCATGAGTGTAGGTGGGGTGAAGTTGCATAGATCTTAGACTTTCCAACTGGAATCATTAAGGCTCCATTCTTTCATTCTCAGACAGTCATTAAGGCTAGTTGTTTAAGTCAACAAGTTCCTTGTAAGGCTCAGACAACATGGCAGTCAAGTGAGGTTGCTGGTGACTGGCAAAAATGCAATGTAGCATCCACTTTTAAGAAGTGTAGAAAGGATGACCCACAGAACTACTGACCTGTCAGCCTCACCTCTGTTCCAGGGAAGATCATGGAGCAGATCTTCCTGAAAGCTATGCTAAGGCACATAGAAGACAGGGAGGTGATATGTGGCATCCTGCATGGCGTTAAAAAGGGCAAGCCCTGACTGACTGACCAACTTTCTATGATGGCATAATTGCATCAGTAAAAAAATAAAGAGACGGTGATATAATCTATTTGGACTTCAGTAAGGCCTTAATCAAAGTTAGCCACAACATGCTTCTCTTCAAATGAGAATGGTATGGATTTGATGAGTGAACTGTTTGAGGGATGAAGAACTGATTGAAAGATTGTTCCTAGAGCGTGCTAGTCAAGGGGAGTTGGACTAGATGGCCTTTAAGACTCCCTTCCAATTCAAATGATTCTATGATTCCTTAGAAGGTTTTTTGGGTTATCAACAATTAGAAAAAGATGTCAAACAGTAATGCATGTGGAGTCAGAAAACATACTGATGTTTTCAGTTCTGGTTTTGGTGTATTTTCTCACTATGTGCAAGTCTTGTCTCTCACAATATTGATGTTGTCTAGCTCAGATAAATAGCATATGCAGTTTGTCAGACAATAAATTTGTGGATGTACAGGTAGTGCTTTCAAAATGTATACACAAATACATATAAAGTATATTAATAAATCATATTTGAGAGCATATTACCTTGGCAGACTCTATTCCTTTGTATTTTTTAATTACTCCTTTCTTTGTAGTTGAAACAGAGATAATAAGTGGTTTTCTTTCTCTCTCTTTTTTTTTTTTCATTCTGTTTTTGTGATTTTTGGGTTTTTTTTCCTGTTATGTGATGAAGAAAAAATAAGGAATCTCAGTAAAGAATTTGAAGAATGAAGTGGAAACTCCCTTATTTGTATCATGTATGCTTTTAGTGGAAAACCAGTAAAAATAATTGTAACAGTTTAATTATATATACATATATTTTTATATTTAAGCTATATTATGGTGGTTTACTAGGTATAGAGGTTGATACAGGAAAGGTGACAGAATCAAAAGAGTCGTTGATGAAGATTCAGACCTTGGCAGCATTAATTAAAGCGGAGATGGGAAAAACTCAGTTCTGATAACTACAGAGAAGTCTCCTATGGTTGATCAGTTGCAGAGTTCCCCAACTCCATAAAATATGAGATGGGTAGACAGAGCATTTGAGAGAGGGAGAATGAACATGAACATTCAATGAAAGACTTCTAATCACACTTGGTACAATTAGAAGCTTCACTGAGATCAGAAGAAGAGATCAGCGAAGTAAGATCTGAAGTAAGGAGCAGGCTGCTGAGCATAAATCGCAGAAGTTTTTCATCAGCCATTAATGTGTATGAAGTAAAATGTTTCTGATCCTGCTCGTGTATGTAGCGAATGCTATTGTCTCCTTACTCTTGGATTGTTATCTTCAGTATTTTGGTGGTGTTAATTATAGTGTTTATCTTGCCTAACACATAGATCGGTTATACATCTGATTCTTAAGTTACTCTCATTTTCCAGTGAAGGAGAGGAAATAGGTTCAGAATATACTTTCAGGATATCATTAGTTTTATCTTACCATGGACAAAGCCAAGAGAATGGCAAAGGAGGTCCTGGGATGAAACCAGCTCTATATCCACAGAAACATGATACACAAAGGGAGTTCTGTATTTTCTGCATTCCTTCCACAATGTTGTCATCTAGAACCATTCTGCAAGGCTGGGTGGTGTACTTCAGCTGAGCACTCATACTGACAAGGATCCTTTTTAGCGCAGGCTGTGAAAGTCAGATATGCAGATGGCATTGGAGGGCGTAGGTAAGAGCCCTGAATGTGTGATTTTTTTCCATCCTTTTCAGTGAAGCAGCATGATTACTGGTCTATTACCTGGAACTACTATAGACTAAAAAGCTCAGCAGTAACTTCAGCCAAAGAATGTATTCTTTCTTCCTGCTGCCTCAGACTGCTTGTTTCCTCTCTCACCATGTCACCAGCAGCCAGGAATGTATTTTTGATTTTCATTCTGAGTGCTCTGGTGGAATTCATTGAGCTCCTCTGCACTGGACACAATGGGAAGGTGTGACTGATGCAGGTGAGCTCTTTAGGGAAAGAACAGAAATGGCTGTTGTTTTTAGCTGACTAGTAGTGATAAAATGCATTTCCAGAAGTATAACGTTCCCACCTCTAATACTAAACTCATGATCATTTGGAGACCACAACACAATTTTGTTACACTGGAAGCGTTCAAAGGAAAAACAGGAGTCTGTGCACTTGACTAAAGTTTGCAGGCTACTGACAGCTAAACATGAGCCAGCAGTGTGCCCAAGTGGCCAAGAAAGCCAATGGCATCCTGAAGGTTGTAGTGAGCTGGGCTTCTCACAGGTATCTAGTGATAGGATGAGATGTAATGGCCCTAAGAATCACAAGGGGATGTTCAAGTTGGAAATCAGGGGAAAAAAATACTCTCAGAAAGAGTGATGTGACATGGGAACGTGCTGCCCATGGAGGTGGCTGAGTCAGCATCTCTGGAGGTTTTCAAGAAATATGTAGGTGTGGCACTGAGGGTCATGGTTTAGTGGACGTGGTGGTGGTAGGTTGGTGGTTGAACTAGACTATCTTAGTGGTCTTTTCCAACCTTAATGATTATATGATCCTATGATTTGGTGGTTCTAAGTTTTGTTACTCTGGCTGGTGTCAGTCTCGTTATTATTGAAGCCATCCATCCCAAAGTAAGTCAGAAAAGCTTGTGGTAGAGCATCTGTGTGTCTTGTTATGATAGCTGCTACCTGCTGAAATTCCATAGTGCTACACTGAAGATATATTTGTCTAAGGATCAAGGGCAAGCATGCAATTCCTATGAATAGGAGAGCCATTCTATAGTACAATCCATACTTGTAATGACTGTACATTACTCACACTATTACAGCATTAAGCCATTAGAATTTTATCATTGAACAGGAACAGTTACAGTAAGAAGAGGGAAGAGGGTCCTTTTATATCTTTGTAACTACTGGCTACAAAATTCTTTTATGAATAAAAACACTTCATCATATTTATGTATGTCTCTCCTAATCTTTTAACCTTTTTTTTTTTCATCTGAAAAGGTTATGGCTGGCTCACAAGTATTGAATAAACTGAGGCAATAAGGGAAGGAGGAACATGGGAAAGAACTGAGCAGAGCTGTAATGTTTCTGATGGAGGGATGAGGCTTGAGTGGCAAACCAGAAGAAGGAATTTCAGTCCTAAGCTAGTAAGTAGCACCCTTTTGCCGTTCATTCTGGGCATGTCTGTAAGAAGCTACCCTCCAGCAGAATCAACTAATTCTGAAATAAAGAATGTAATTTCCTGTAGTTTATTTTTTATAGGTTCACTAGCATGGGAACATGACAACATTACAAGGTGTTTTGTTACATGCTCTGTGCTGAGGGATTAGTCTGAAAACAAAATCAAAATAGTGATCTCCTTTCTTTGATCACACTGGTCAGTGGTACCTTTCTGTCTTTGCTTAAAAATTTTGGGAAGATCTTTAGTAGCTTAGGAAGTTAATATATTTAGAAAAAAAGTATAAAGAGATTGCCAACTGAATTCACAAAATGTTTAGAAAGTTAATGAAGAAAAAATATTTACTCACTGTTCTATGTCCTATGAGTAATCATAGAAGGAGAGCATAGCTACTATTATCTAATCATGTAATTAAAACATAACTGTGAAATAGTAAGTGAGGTACTTGTATATATTTATACTTTTGTATTAACTACACATAAAAAGATCACTATATGTGTATAACATGTATGTGTTATATAAATTCGTAGATGTCTGTGAACCCACATGTATACATTTATGTATACAAAGCAGTTTTTTCTGTCTTAAACATGTATACATTCTGACCTCAAGAGTTGTGGCAATCAGGTGAAGTCCCTGGTGACTGGAAAAAAAGCAACACCATACCCATTTTTAAAAAGAGTAAAAAGGATGATCCCAGGACCAACCACTCTGTCAGTCTCACCTTTGTGCCAGGGAAGATCATTGAACAGATCCTCCTGAAAAGCTGTGCTAAGGCACATGGAAGGCAGGGAGCTGATATGGGAAAACTGGCATAGCTTTACCAAGGGCAAATCCTGCTTAACCAACCTAGTGGCCTTCTATGATGGTGTCCCTGCATCAGTGAACAAGAAAAGAGCCTCTGATGTCATCTGTCTCAACTTCAGTAAGGCCTTCTTCTCTCCAAAGTGGAAAGATATGCATTTGATGGGTGGACTATTCAATGGACAAAGAACTGGCTGCAGAATTGAGACCAGAAAGTGGTGGTCAGTGGGCTCAGTGTCTGGACGTAGGTCGGGGATGAGTGGTGTCCCCCAGGGCTCGGTATTTTTTCAAATCTTCATCAGTGACATTGACAGTGGGGTCAAATGCACTCTCAGCAAGTTTGTTGATGACACCAAGCTGTGGACTGTGGTCAACACACCAAAGGTAGGGAATGCCATTCAGAGAGAAGGCCCTAGGCAGGTTTGAGCAGTAGGCCCAGGTGAACTTCATGAAGTTCAACAAATCTAAATGCAAGATCTTGCACTTGGGTTGAGGACAATACAAACTTTTTTCATGTTTTATCTGTCACACTCACACAGGTACCTCAGATATCCCAAGGTTTCCAAAACTGTACAAAATTCCTGAAATGCCATTGCTATGTTCCTTCAATTTTGCATATTTTTAATATCTAAAATTTTATTTTAAAGTTGCTTATGTAAAAAATATTGTCTGATAAGTTCTCAGAAGTGTTTTGCTTCAGAAAACGAAGAACATGCAAAAAGGGTGTGTGTGAAACCTGTTCCATATCCAGGCAATAATCAACTCTTCTATTGTTGATTTGATACCTGTGTAGTAGAGTTAAATCCTCACCAAAAAAAAAAACCATACTAAATGTAAATAGTTAAGAAAAACATAGAAACATAAGCTATGGAAACTCATATTCTGACATTTTTCAATCAGTAAAATTTTGTGGGTTTTTTTTGTGTGCGTGTACATATACAGCTGGTTTTGTGAGGCCTTTTTTCCTCTACCCCTGTGATTATCAAGGCAACACATAGATAAAAGAGAGAACTTTGTATATTCAGTTTTATTATAATAGGTAGAAGTGGAAGGGGTAATCACAGAAATATTGTCTTCATTTTGTTTTCTTTCTAGTAACAAGGGACATTCTCATGGCCACTATCTGATGGTCTGAACAAGTCAGTCTTGGAGCAACTGTCAATCCTCTAATACGGGACGTGTATTTGCCTACCTGTGCAACCTATTGTAGGGTACCTGCTTTATCAGGGCAGTTAGACTTGATCTCTTGAGGTCCCTTCCAAACCCTACAACTTCGTGATTCTGTATGGTATATTGTTTCCTGGTTTTATTAAGTATTGCAGTTCAGACTGTTTTGATGATGGGAATCTTTAGTATGCTTGCTTATACTTGATTTTTGTGTTTGGAAGAAATTCAACAGTGCTATATAAAAGTTTTCAAAGGTTGCTTATAAAATCTGTTACTTGTAGATCAATACATTTAGCACCGTGTCAGATGCATATCAGCTGCAGCAGGCAATGAGTATGAAGTTTTTTGTTCCTGCTCAGTGGAACTGCAGGACATAGAAAATAAATATTCTGAGTCAAATTGTAAGAATGGGTCAGTGAGCCTTGAGAAGCCATCATCACTCTATCCCAATCTCTATTACATTCTGTCTTTTTTGTTCCTATGGTGTTCATCTAATGAACTACTCAATATTGTCACAGCCTTTTAATTTCTTGTAGTAGAAAACAGAAAAGCAAGACCTATCCATTATATTCTGTATAAGTGCTTAACACTCTGATAACTGCAGATAAAACATTTTTCCAGCTACTATAATCAGAGAATTTTGATATTTTTCCTATCTCAGTCAACTGTATTTCTTAAGAACAGACATATAGCTAAAGCAGATTAAAGGTTATAATACTCAAGGAAAACAATGATTAAACTGATAAAACATCAGAAATGTATCAAACAGATAAATCATCTGCATCAAAACAAAAATGATAGAAGAGAAAAAACAAGCTACTAATAAAAAGCAACTAAAAGCACTTGAAAGTTCTAATATGAGATGGAAGAGTGAGGTGGAAAACATCATTCAATATTTAGTCAGTATAACTGCCCTTCTTTCTGTCTTTCTAGTTCAGGATTATTGGTTGTTGTTGGAGTACAATAGGCTTCATTATGAAGCCTTTTTGGACTCTGCTGTAGCATGTATCCAAATTCAGAAACCACATTCTCAGCTGTAACATAACAATTGTCACCTCTTTGCAGAGAAGCACAATGCTAATATAAGTTAACTACATCAGTGTAATAAGCTAGTAGTTCACCTATTTCTTGGGCATTCCTATCTGGACAAATATCCAAAGTCAACACTGAAAGTCAGTGCTTTTCTTCACAGACAACAAAACATTCATCAATAATTTTTAATCAGAAAAAAGTCTTAACTTGCTAACAGGGACAAAGTAAAAATAAGATACTCCACTATTTCTATCATCCATGGAATTACAGAGTCACTTTCAATAGATAAAATGTTGACAAGAATACCAGTAAGGTTATCAGCCATGCTTAGGTTTATGTTCATGTAATTTTTAATCAATGTTCCACATAAAATTGGATGATATCTTCTTTATTTATCATGACATTCTGTATTCTCTAAAATAATAAATAAAATGCAGAAGGACTCTCATCTAGTCTCATCCCAAAAGATCTGAACAGCTATTTCTTAAAGAAAATACTCTGTTGTGGGTTTTTTTGCTTTTATTTCTGTCTCTGCTGAAAAGCACAACTCAATCTGAGTCCTCTTTGCTTGTTGCTATCTTGGCTGGAAAGATCAGGCACATAGTAGCATTAGTAACTCTTTTTTTCGATAACATCTCTGATTTGTCTGTGAATAGGTACCTCATTCAAGGTCTTCTCTCCATTGTTGTTCAGAATCAGACATTAATTTTCTAGATCCTGAAGAAGAAACTGAATTTCTGTTTATCTTGGAAGAAGTGCTAACAGATTTTTCTTCTACATTCTTATATATTTTAATATTTTTCAAAACTTATTTAGCTCAAGAACTAAACTGGGATCAATAAGCTATTACTACTATGGTAATTTGCATGTATTATTTTGTGTATTCTTTGCTAAAAAACATTGACATGATTCATGTTGCACAACTAATGACAGCATTTTCTTCAAAGACCTTACAAAACTGAGACTTCAACTTAATTTAAATATAAATGCACAAATGAAAGATAGGGTAGATTCCCAAAGACCAGGTACCAAATGGCATAACACAGCTCCATCCCAGTGCAGACTATATAGGACTTCTGCATAGTTATTTGTATCTAAACATTTATAAGCCTTGGAGAGGGCATTTATTTTAAAGCTTTCAGGAGTAATTTAGTAATCCTAATTATTTTGTAAGATGCAAGTGATCCCAATAACACGTGGCTGTCAATCTGCAGATGATACCACTTCCAGTCAAACTTCTCAGTAAGAAAACAAGCAGTTGTGCTCTGAGAAATAGACTGCATGTCTTTGCCATTGAAAACAAGGTTTTTATGTCTGTTAAGAGCAGTAGGCTTGTAAAATGCATATTGGTCCACATGATCAGACAAAGCTCACAACTTTTATCTTTGAATCAATTTGTCCTTCAGATCAGACTAAAATTAATGCTTTCATATTTTGGAACATTTGAGCCACAAAAATCATTCAATAAATATTATCTTTCTTGTATACCATAGTCAGTGTTAGACAACTGAAAAATCATTGAGACTTCGATATTGCTAAGTTTTAATGAGAAAGAGAAACAAGAATGGATAAAAGTGAAGTATTCATAGAAGTAAAATAATTAAACTTCTTAATACATCTTACTATGTTAATTCACAATGAATGTGGATGCATATATACATGGATAATCAGAGATTTTAACTATTAATGTAAAAAGGCTAATTTTAAGTAGTAGTGGTTTTATCCATAAAAAGTATTCATAACCATTATTTGATTACTCTACTTTGACAATTTCCTCCTTTGATGCAAATTTTACCTTTGCTAATATTTAACATATCAAAGCCTCAGCTCTCTGAACTTCACTCTTTATGTTCAGATTCTCAAGCTAACATTATAATTTTAAAACTTTGAATTTTTAAAAAGTCTCTACAACTAGCACTCTTCTTCCATAATTCATACAACTTGTAAATCTATTACAAACACCTTAAAAACAAAAAAGATACAAAATCAGAGTAAAGAAGTTGACAAGTAATGTGATAATTCTTATTCTGTTAAAGTCTCTAAAATATAGTGCAGGACAAGGGGAACAGCTTTAAACTAAAAGAGGGTGGGTTTCAGTGAGCTGTTAGGAAGTAATTCTTTACTTCGAGGGAGGCAGTGGAGCAGGATGCCCAGAGAAGCTGTGAATTTCCCCTCCCTGTTCAAGGCCAGGTTGGGTGTGCCCTGGGCAGCCTGAGCTGCTGGATGGCAGCCCCACACCAGGGGGTTGGAACTGGATGGGCTCTATGGTACCTTCCAACCCAAGCCATTCAAAAATACTATGATTGACTCACCTAGGTATAAAGTTTGGATATTTTCCACTGATACTAAAGGGTGCAAATCAAGGCATTTCACAGTCTAGTTCTACCTTGTCTAAATATTTAGAAGTCAGCCAGTAATGTTAGACATATTTTGCACAGGAAAAAAAAAAAAAAAAAAAAAAAAACTTTTCCTAGAAGTACTCTCTTTTTTGCTCCAGAAAGCACTGATCTGGAGACTAACCACCAACACAGAAGTTTATTTCATTCTGCTTCACTTTAATTCAACACTGTATTCTTTAAATCAGAGTAGTGCTTGTGTACATCCCTGGATAATTCTACTTCTGGATACAGAGATAAATACAGATATACATAGTATGAAATACCCCAAAACATCAATCTCTGTTCATCTGTGGTCCTGAAGGAGAAGAAGAATAATTAAATGTGGTTAACTGCTTTATATAATCTCTTGGTGACAGACTCTTAGGTACTATGGTGTTATTGAAGATGTACAAAGTATGGGAGAGGTGAATAGTGCAAGAATGATGCCAGAATTTGGTCTTCAATTGTAATTTAATAATTTGTCCCTGGCATTTGTCCAGATAGAATTCCCTCTGTGCTTCACCCTTTTTTCACAGAATGGAAAGAAGGGTGATGGAATACGTTTCAACCCTTATCACTGACAGCACAGGGGCAGTCACTGTCCCCATACTGCATCTGACTAAAGCCTGCTCTGTATTCTTTTCACTAAACAGTTACTGTAGGAAGAAAACAGGAGAAAACTATTTCTAATTTGCACCTGTACATATGATACCAAGGACCAGGA
>PPHD01025742.1:0-11666 GCA_002909625.1 Bambusicola thoracicus
ATTAAGATGAAGCAGCTACTCACCCAGTAAGGGAGCCTTCCTCCAGTAGCCGTCACGCACCTCCACATAATCATACCAGCAAAGGCGGCTTTTAAATAGATCCATTGATGTGAAGTTCAACATGATCTGAAAGGACAGAGTACATGCTTATCCTTGGGATGGGAACTACTTTAAAATCAAGACCCTACAGACCACCCGCTTCATCTCTGCTACTGCACTGCATAAGTGAGTATGCATGCAAATTGCTGGACAGCAAGCTGGATTTTTGAATCAATTTTCCTCAAAAAAAAAAAAAGGAAAGGCTTCTCAAGGAATTGTAATTATACTATGCAGCACAGTATGACAGAAGGCATTTTACTATCCGTTCTGTTATTCACACAGTCATTGCTTCACTGCTACTAATATACAGCTAGAAAGCTCCTTAAAAAAAGTTACAATGGAATCCTTCATTTTAATTAGTGTGAGTGTCATAGAGATGTGTATTTCCCAAAAATAGAGACACTTGGGTTTTATTCTGTTCTATAAGTGTCTCCAGTAAGCTGACAAGTCACATTCTGACACTGCCACTCATACGCTGTGTTCAAAGGCTTTCCAGAGCAGAGTTCCGCAAGAAAACATTATCCCATTGGTATCCTTCCTGAAGCCAATGGCCAGAGCTCAGTACAACATAGGACTGGGCCTGCAGGTGACAGAAGCAAGTCCAAGAGCAAGACAACGGCTCCAAAACAAGAGAGCTTCACTTTCCTTTGTTCTTCTAAGTCTCAGTCCTAAGTATGTCTTCAGGATGGTCCTCAGCAAAGCCGTTCTGCCAAGGAGCACTCAAGTCAGGCCATGCATGATTGCAGTCCAGTAGGACATGAAAGGCCTGAAGGGCTGGCATAACACATTAAGAAAAGATTTTGTGTCCACAGGAAAATCAATAAAACAAAAAGAGCTGGAAAGTGGACAGAGCAGCTGATTGATGCGCAGCAGGGCTCAGTGTTTCAAGGCTGGGAGCAGGGGTCACCTGACAGAGGCATTACATCCACACGACAGGGGCAGGCTACTGATGTCACTCACAACTCCTGAGCTCCCTTCTGGATTCCATCTTGCTGGTGTGTTTTATACAACTCATCTGACCAGCACTTGGTTTGAAAGAACATTTCCTCAGCTATCAGCTCAACTTGAGCTACCAAGTGGCAAGCTGAATAGCTGAGGAAACTGTCCAGGCAGGGTGTTATCTGAAATAAGAGGAGGGATCAGAGATCAACTGACAACCCAGACCTGCAAATGGATTCTATTCCAGCATTACCTCTTGTCATAGCCACTAATTCCTGACCCCATCTCTGGGGGGACAGACCCCATTCCTGCACTCTAGGCATTCAGAGATCTGCAGGACAGTCTTTTTGGCAGCAGATATTATCATCACAAGCAAAACTCATGTAAGGGAAGTGAAGAGCACACCTAGTCCACGTGTCACTTACCTTCTCTCCTGGGGTCACCGAGATTCTCCAGACGCAGTGGGAATATGAGGGATAGCCACTGGGAAAGCCAGGGGCTGAGAAATTCCCTGTGCTGTCCTGCAGGGTTTCTCCACAAGCTGTGAGAGAAGGGGAGGGGAGAAAAATTAGCCACAAGGAGCGACTCTCTAAAGAATACTGAGCTCCAACAAAATGCTTGCACATGGCTGCTCCATGCAGGGTGGTAGCATGTACTCTAAGGATGTTCACTCAAGGTCAGCAGCTGCTTGAGACCTCACCAGAAGGTGCGATGTGAAATGTTTCAGGATTCCTGGGACAGATTATCAATGCAAGGCCACAGAGGAAACAGGTTTTTAAAAGGCACACATCTTCCTTCCTCCTCTTTCCACGCATCAGTACTTTCAAAGTTCCAGTCTCAATGAGGAATATCTTATCCATTAATAAAATAAAAAACATTGATCCACCCCACCTTGCAATCCCACATCTACTTCCGGCAAAATCTGTTCACCCTTCTCAGTACTTCTAGTTGAAGTTCTCTATAGTTACTCTTTAGTGCCGTGGGTTAAAACTTGGCAAGAAAAAAAGCAGGGCAAGTCCCACTGACCCTGGATCTTTGGCTGTGCAGCATCTACCCTGATGCTACACTATGCAGGATAAAATATGAACACTGCAGCTCATTCTGCTCTACACCTTCCTGTTTGTCTCCTGCTGCCATTGATGAAATGTAGATACCAGTGTTACTTTTGGAAAGTAAACAGTTTGCAAATGCTCCTTCAGGAAACTTCCAAAATGTGGGGAAAGCAGCAACTACTGTAGTTCCTGTTCTGAGCCAGGAAGATCTTGCTGGAAGGAGGAATGACCATGCATACGTTCAGAGAATCACACATATCAAAAGCTCCTATTCTCATCTATCAGGGTACTCACTAGACACATGTAAATACCAATCCCAAAGAGAGGGGACCTTGGCTTGCCTGCTCTCAGGTTGTTTTTCTAACGTCATAACCCACTGACATTATAAAGCTCCCCTTGACCTGCAAATTAGTTTCCTCAGTGATGGTAAGGCAGCTTCCAAAAATCCCTTGTTGAGCAGCAGTGCTTTGAAAAGATCTGACAAAACTGAATATCTGGCCCCCTTTCTCATGGAAATGCCAGGGGATTCTCTGCCTTATACTATCACACACTCACTAATTTTTTCAGCCACGATCACTATTAGATGGGCAGGTCGGAAGTTGGAGGCGAAAAGAGAGCAGACCCATTCAAAAAGTTCAGTATCTTCAGAAAAGGGGAAGGGAGTCACGTAGACCAGAATTTCTTATTTCCCTGAAGTAATTTGACCCACAGTTTGACGGGTCAGACTTGATGAACAATAGGCAGGGACACAGAAAGGGATTTTTTGCTCAACCAACCCGTTCCTAGGGGTGCTCTGGAGGGTAGATCACTACTAGGAACAAGGTGTGAATATTTTGAGGCAGCATTGTCTCTGGCAAATTGATTCCTGTCAGGAAAGACAAATGTACTGAAAACTACTAGGAAGAAACACTGGTGAAAAAAACAAAAAAACAGGCAGGAAAATACATGCATCTGCCCTGAAGGAATGAAGCAAACAAATGAGAGTTCAAAAGTGTCCACGCTGTTCAAACAGTTTTGAGCCCTGAGAACTGCCCTTACCATTATCCAGATACAGAGGAGCATTGCACGGGAAGTTTTAGTTTCAAAGTACTCTGCAGTAACAACTTATCCCTCCCAGCACGCTTGGCAGGTGATGCAATCTCTTTTTCAGGTGGGCAGAGCTGCTGGTGGTAAAAGATGCTGACTTGCACACATGGGAGAAGAAATCTGGACATTTCCAGAACACACACACACATACACACTTCTCCTTTCTGTATCTTGCAGAGATTTATTGCCTTGTTACCTGTGGCACAGTCTGCTGGGATCTAATTCCTGCTCCCAAGATGCTCCTAGAACTCTCAACCAGAAAAAACATGGTACCTCAGTAGAAAAACACCTCAAAAATCTGAATCCCAGCCACATTTATTCTGCATGCAGCAAGCCACTCTTCCCTTGATCCTCCAGTATTGCCACTGGGTCAATACCAACTGGAATGGTCACCTGCCTAACGCTGTTCTAGGAATGCCAACATCTGGCAAGATGTGAGTTTTGTACTGGCACAAGGTATACACATGCTCTTTTTCTCTGCTAAAAGATTATCTAAACAAAGTTGCCCCCCATAAGATTATAAAGAAACAGAGAAGAGAGCTGAAGGAACTGGGATTGTTCAGTCTGAAGAAGAGAAAGCTCGGGGGAGTCCTTACGGCTCTCTACAACTCCCTGAAAAGAGGTTGTGGTGAGGTGAGGATCGGCCTTTTCTCCAAGGCAACAGCAATAGGACTACAGGTAATGGCTTTAAGTTGTGCCAGGGGAGGCTCAGGTTGGATATTAGGAAAAATTTCTTCTCTGAACAAAGAGAAACTCAGTGCTTTCTACATTTACTCCCTCCTAGCCTCACACCTTCCATGTTTTCTCCATTCTCAGTTACTTCAATCTACAACACAGGTTCTAGACAGGTGTGATCATTCCTCGAATCCTCTATCTTCATACTCTGCACATCTTTCAGTCTGGCTGACTTCTCTGAAATCTAGTTTTCGTTTTTTGATCTATTCATCCATAGCTGTTGCATAAAAGTCTACTATCATCTCCAACTTAAAAGGATCCTTCTATTCTCATAGATAAACTTAAGTCTCCAAATCATATCTGTGATGTCAATACTCTGCTAATATTTCCAGACTCCGGATAAAGCAAGACTCAGACTACCAGTCTTTAGTAGTCACATATAATTAGATGGGTTCCCTATCAAAGGTCTTCTGAGTCTACCACCTCTTTTGAAACAAAAAGAGGGATACAATCCTTCCTTGAGCAGCCCAAAGCACCCATTTGCAGCAACTAGTCTTGCATCTCTGAGCTTCCACGTCATACCCAAAGATTTAGTGCAACACACCATAATCATTTAAGGTTCAATAAAGCTTTCCCTTGGGACAACACCTGTATAGAAAGACAGAATTTTGAGGGTTGGTGTGCAGAGACCGAAGTCTATCAGAAAATCCTTTGCCACTTCGCTAACTCCTACTCACCAGCTGTCTGTGGTCTTACATATCAATTTCATTTTCTACAAACAGAGCTTATACCCTTAGTTCTAGACAGGATATTTACATGAAAACACTAGTAAAATGCAAATATTGCAGGTACTTTACACTTCTCTTAAAAAGTTTCAGTAGAGAACACTAGAGAAAACTAAAGCCCTAACCAAACAAGAACACAAGCAAAACACTAACAAGAGACATGTTAGGCAAGTGCAGTTCTCCCACAGCTTTGGCTTAAAGCATACGATGGCCTAACATTTCCTGAGTCCTTTCACCAGTGATGCTCTTGATTTTCATTGCTTTCCAGATAAACTGTGTTTACACTAAAGTTGTAGCCCCTCCCACAAGCCGTATTTACCTGGGCACTTGTACAACTTCCTTGCCTGAGCAATGTCTCCCTGACTCAGGCGAACACGCTGACCAATAGTTGGCCGGACTCCATTATCATCACGACGGGGAAGGATGGTGTCGAGGAAAACCCCTCTAAAGGGAAGAGCAGAGAGACAAAGAGCAGTGAAGTAGGGAAAATGACATGATAAACACAAAGCCATCCTTGCGGGTCTTCCTTGAGCACATATCCCACGCTAACAAGTAAGAGTAAGGCAGATTATGACAAACATATGTCACCCCACTGCAGATAGCTTCCAAACATACAGGCAAATCTTGCAAGCCAGTAAATTCTTCTTTCAATATATCAGGATTGCCACTGATTGCTGTTTCAGAATGGACACATTTATTGCCATAAATGAAAAAAAAAGACAAATATTCTTGCAGAAGGTTCATGGTATATCTGACTAAGCTGTAGTGCAGACTGGACACTTATGAGCAGAGGGAAAGGAAGTTCGTTTGGTAACAGGTGAGACTGGACTGGCAATGGCTGTAGTTGCCACAGACAAGAAATAGATCAAGTGCTCTTACCTTCATTCTGCATGAGTTGCCAGACTAATAACTCCATTTGTCTCTGCCTTTTTTCCCTTGCTTCCTACTCAGAAGCTATCTACTGCACTTCTGATCTTAGTCCAATAAAGGATTTAAGTTCAGGCCTCAATTCCATCAAAATGCAAAGTCAGTGCACACAAACAAGAGCTCGCACGCAAGAGGCATCATTAAAACTGCACAGCTAATGTGAGCGGGAGTAATCAGAAAATGGAACGCCAGGTTGGTAAAAATCTAAGCTCTAGTAATCAGGCTGTCCAGTCCACAGGAACCATTTCACTCCTGAATACCTAACAACCCTGACAGTGCCAATGCTAACAGAGATTTTGAAGTTTTGGTATTGGCTCCATGAGGCAGACTTCTTTCTGAAGGAAAGGATACTACTGTCCATAGAGTCCAATAGGACAGTAAGGGCAGTAATTTTAGTGCTGCAAGTCCTGATACAAGAGTCTTCAAAAGTATGAGTTAAGCATTAAGTAGACAAGCAACTTGGTTCATTGGGCTGCTCAGCCGAGCGAGAGCCTCAGGAAAACAAAGTTTGTGAGAGTTTTTGCTTTAATTTTAAATAAATACTCTAAGTGGACTTTCTGGATCACAGCTGTCCAAAGCTGTCGTCAGTAGCCTTGAACAGAAAATGTCACTAAGGATTTTATGGATAAATCTATTTTGTAATATGCAAATCGACAGAAGAAATAGACAGGAAAGAATTTAATCTACTTAAAAAAAAAAAAATAGAGCCAGCTCTTGCAAGGAAGGGGCTTTTTTCCAGTAGTAAGAGAATTCCGGACCTACGCTACAAAGCAGTGCTTGCAAGCTCTGAAGGGCATCAAATTTTGATTGACAAATTCAGGCTTGCATCCTACACGCCAGCTGCATGCTTCAGTCTGAATTTACATATCAAAAATAAATCTTCCAATTCCAGGAGCAACAGGAATGCAGAGACAGGTTGGTCTGCTCATGCTAAATTTTCAAGCCTCCTCAGGAGTTCAGAGAAGAACTTCACACTTGGCAGGGATGTACTCCTGAGGCAAGTGAAATGCTTTCTGCTGATTTCCAGGTTCAACCAGGGAAGACTGACAAAGCGTAATAAGTAACCACCACTTGTTCAGGTAAACCTTTGATTCTTTTGACTATTACGGCCCTCACAACTGCATATACACGACCTCCAGCCTCCCAATCATTGTACGCATCCAGGGTATTGCTCACACAATGCAAACAACTCACAACTTCAAGAAACCTTATGATTGATAATTATCTGCCACACATTTTTTTCCCGGATGGATGAAACCTGGACTGGGGCAGCAAGATCTCAAGTTTTATATTTTCCACCAACCAAATCGTCCCTAAACAACAAAAATCCCTAAACAAGCATTATTGCCAAACATGACTCCAAATTAGGAGGCAATAAATATAGTTCTTATCATTCCACAAACAAAGCAACTGATAACAAGGGAGAGTCTTTCTGGCCTAGACCAGAGGTCACAGTGGTACCATGCTGTCCAAACAAACCCCCTTGGGGTTAGCAACACTGCTAACAGTAAGATGCACATTTGATGAGTGTCTCTAAGAGTACTGGTACGTTGGCTCACAAATAAATAAATAAAAAAATATCAAGCAGATACCATTAAATAGAGCAGTTCAGACAATATAACACTAGAACTGTTCTTAAGTAAGAAGCCTAACCTCTTCCCCCAGAGATAGGAAGAGAACTCAAGAATAGCGGATGCCTTGATTCTCCTGTTGTCCAATAGCATTGTCCAATGGTGGATAGCAATCCACCATTGCTATCAGCTAAGAATGACAGAGCTTGAGAAGCAGCCACACAGCACCATGAATGTGTTCTGCAAACATCATGAAATTATCAACTAATCTCGATAAACTCTGACCATTCACTGTCCCATCAGGGGAGCAATAGATATAAGTGCTTCTGAGGGAAGCAGATATTCAAGGCAGGTGAAGCACTCAGCTTCAGACAGCTACGTTTTGTCCCTACCACTGCATTTATATCCCCATCTTCAGAAGAGAGCCAACATTTTACTTCACACAGTAAAACCTGTGGAGAGCATAAGTATGATGTGCATACATCTAACATAGGATTAAGATGGTGTGCTACAAATACATCAGTAAGATGCCCCTTGCTGCCTTGTAGACAGAGCTACCTGCATCCTGACTCACGCAGGAGCCTTGCAGAAAAGCAGAGCTGTGTGTTCTAACTTCAGAAAGGGCTGCCAGGCTGACCAACAAGAGACCTACTGGACTAAAGTAAACCGCTGTGTGCTTTGGAATCAGTAGAGGTTTAAACTTTCCTAGTGTTAAACTGCCATTTGTAGGTCTTGAGAGTGATAATAGGAATTTTAAGAGATAGTAAAACTAAACATAATTTGCTTCCATATTCATGAAAAATACACCAGAAAATATAAGCCTGTAGCCACACTTTGCAAAACAGGCAGCTTTCTGACACAGATAGAAATTATAACAGTAGAAACTTGTTCCTGCTGTGATTACAGCCCCTAAGACTATACTACTCACCCACCACAGATGCAAGTGATAAATACATGTTTCTTTGAATGGAAAACTAAGTTACTCCTGCAACAATTCTGAGTAGTGCCACTGAAAGAAACTTCCACTGGTAGGGATCATCATGTCCCAGAAAAACTGTATCTAAACTTTGTGTCCAGAACAGAAAGAATAAAAACATCCTAGAATTCGTGGCAGTATTTAACAATGTCAAATGCCATGTGATTTGTTATCAGTGTTCACCAGAAATTATAAGCAACAAAGTTTCCTGACCACAGTGTAAGAGCTGCTTCAGTGAGTCACAGAAATAGTTTTAGAGCTTCTTGTGCCATGTCATTCATAATTCCATCATCTTGTCCTCATCCCTATGCTGCTCTCCACTGGCAGAGAACTTATACCATCTTACTCCCATGTGGACTTTCTGTAACCTGCCGAACCATTCACACACCTGCTACAGTCCTTTCCTTAGCAGTGTCATGGAGATACTCTCTCCCATATCTAGCCATTAGCCATAACGGACTTTGCTGGAACTTAGTATCTTCACAGGTCATGTGCCTTTGTTAGCTGCAATTGGCCAGCACCTGCAAAACTCAGTAAGGTGAAGAGACATGCACACGTTCACAAATCTGTAAGTAAGCATAATTCACTTGGGGCAGTAGATCTCAAGATAGGCTTTGGTTAAGTAAAAGTCGGTTCCCAGCGCTGCCTATTTACTCTGAAAGCACAATCAGCCCACAGATGCACTTAGTGCTCAGTTCAATTACTGCACAAAGACTGCTACTGGGGTGAGAGTGGGTCACAGAAACAAAAGACTTAAAGAAAACAGACTTAAAAATCCTATTAAGCAACAATTTAAATTTAGAAGGACTCTTGCCATTTGTATCCCTTTTTGGCCCAGCAGTATTCTGAAGGACCCTGTTTTTCCAAGAGAGACAGACTCAAAGGCATCCACAATATAAATGGCAGTAATAACTTAATCCTGCTTTTGTGCAAGACAATTCCATCCATTTAGAGTCCAGCAAATGCAGGGACAGTCCAGCAGATGCCTCAAGGGAAGTAAAATCATTTGCTTTGGGTATCTGATCCAAAGAAATCTCTGAAGACAGCAATACATCTTTGCCCAGCCACCATCTCTCTCTGCCATAACAAGCAGTACTTCAACAAGTTTGATAGTTTTCTCATGGTTGATGCAAAGTTTCAGAAACAAAAGCACAAAACATTAGGCTTCGCACTCCCATACAGCTAACAAACAAGAAAATTTTAAAAGCCCCAAAGATTCGTTTAATATTAGCAAAAGAATGTTATTCAGAGTAAATATTTGAGCTCTGCTTCTCATCACCTTTACTTGAGTTATGTGGTGAAGAAAGCTCCAATTTTGCTTATGGAAAAACCTTCAAATAACATAGCAAAATAGAGCTGGTCATCCAGTAGCTCTCATTCCAAATCCAGGACAAATTTATGTTCATTTCTCCCTCTCTATATGCACCTTTCTGAGCTCTCAGACAACGAGTTCCAGCTGGATAGAAGAGATGGGAGTCAAGGGCAAACAGCCCACACAGAAATCAGCCAATTAGTTGAGACAGGAACAGAACTGAAAAACTCTCCATGAGGAACCTAACAACACAGAATCACAAGCCTGAGAAGGCCATGATCCAGAGCACGTACACAAATTAGAACATAAAAACCAAAAAGTGTAATTAAAAACAATGATCTGACGCCAATTCCTTGGCAAAGTTGCTGAGGACTCAGAAAGCAATATTGTAACCCTAAACTATGAACTGTAATACTACCAAAATTCAAAGCTGATTTTAGTATTATCCCCCTTGCAGGAGGGCAGACTTACACACACATTGGCTGTGGAGGTTACAGGACATATTGGTACAGCTTTAAATAGTCTCTAAGATCATCAGTGGAAGGTGAATATAGTAGGCAAGGGAATACAGTAGCCCACCATACCTCTCCTCAAGCACTTTGCTCTTCCAAATGTTTTCAGAGCTTGCTGTAACCGTCACGCATCTCTGTAATAGATCACAGGTCTCCTCCTAGGCTCTACATATCCCACACAGATAATAATGACAACTGCTAAGAGCAGTCCCAAGGACAGATGACGTACAATTCTCACCTGGAGAATGTGTTCCTAGCATAGTGCATGATGCTGTCAAAGTCATAGGTCTCTCCAAGTGAGTTCACTTCCCCAGCTTCCATCTTTAAAAAGTTGTACTCCTGACCTGTGACGTTAAACAAAGGGAAAAAAAATCCCTTAGTTCTTCCATTTCTGGAAGTCCGGAATTAAAGGAATATTCCCCTACAACCGTGGCTGGACACCCCAAATCTCTATTCATCCAACTATTTTGACCCTTATTCTAGGCAAAGACTAGAAATGTTTCTTTTTCTCCATCCCAGCTCACAGGCAGAGTTTTGCACAACCCCAGTAAGGAAGATCGCCACATATCCAAAAGCCAGGTGGAATAACCTGAAGTGCCATTTTACCTTGCTGTATGTTCTCTCTGATGATTGTGACGTGCTGGTCTCTATCTGGCCTTGTGTGCTCATGCCAGAAACCCACCACATGTCCCAGCTCATGAGCCACAATACCAAACTTGTCACAGTTCTTTCCAATGGATATAGCCTGAGGGCCCCCTCCTCGGCGACCCACGTATGAACAGCATCTGGAAAACAAAACCCATAAACCCATGCAGTTCATCAGTGAAATGGGAAAGTCTGAGATAGGTACAGGCTAGCAGCTTCATACACTATATGTATTTACATGTAATACATATGTATTTAAGTACATATGTGTATATATGTTTCTATATACACCTACATGCATGTAACTACATATGTAAGTATGTGTGTATATATACACACATATACACATAAGTGTATACGTAGAAAAAATATAAATAACCACATCTGTAAAGATGCATGCATCCACTTAAGTGTTATCCTAGGAAAAGGACCCAAAACAGAACGATACCCCCAAGTGGCTGCTGTTTATATTCTGGCCAGAGCTAGGCTTACAAAACATTTGTAATGAAAGATGCTTGCAACACAGATAGCTGCAGACATCGTATGTATTACTTACCCGCATGTTCTGTATGTGAACACAATGAAACTCTCTTCATCAGTTCTCTCCACAAATGTCACACAAGTGTGCTTCTCCCAGTGTCTCATAGCTTGTTTAAATATGGCTCTTTGGGTTCCTGAAAAAGAAATCCAAGAACAGCAAACAGTGAAGGCCTGGCTTTCAGGAAAATGACTTTATAAGGACAGTCAAACATTCCAATAGTCAATTCTATACCTGTAGACACCTATAACAATCTGGGACGATCGTCCTACTATAGAACTAACTTACTGTATCATACTTTTATCTTCCTGTATTTGATGAATTAACAGCTCTAATCAAAACAGGTAGCAAACTTGGTTAAGCACAGCAATGCTTCTGCACATAAGCAATGTCACCTCGCTAGGTAAATGTTTCTCTAGCAAATGTTTGGTGCTCTGATCTGCGCACTAGCTATTCAGTGGCATGCCAGATTTGCTCACATGTTGCAACACAAAGTGACCACACAGATTTCAACGCCCAAGAATCTCACATAAATGCTCCACAAAACTA
>PPHD01025745.1:0-11665 GCA_002909625.1 Bambusicola thoracicus
GCAAGAGTCTCATGTTAATAGAAAAAGAACAGACCTTTCATATATAACAAGATCAGAAAAACACATGCATGATGACTGTGAGCACCTTCAGAGATTTCTTGACCTATCCTCTGAGATGTATCAGCACATACTGACCATTACTGACCATACCTAAAGAGCTCAAACTGATGCTCCTCTGTAAAAACAAAAACTCCTGCATCAGTCTATTGGTGGTTTCCCCAGTCTGGATAATGACTTAAATTTATAGAAAAATAATGTGAATTTTAACAGAATTGAGTAATGATTCACTACTTCAATGAAATGATGATTTCTCATTTTTTCTGGGCAACAGCAATAGAAGTAGATTTTTCATCATGTGATAATGGTCAGAAATCTCATAAGAAGCACATTCATTGGGCTGTTGTTTAGTTCACTGGAGATACACTATTTGTATACGCCGAGGTTCTGTACTAGTAATTGCTATGCTCCCGTACACAGTAACTGAGTCTTAGTTGAAATGAATGGAGGCTTTACCGTACTTTGAAAACAGGAGAAAGAATACATATAAGCTAGATATTACAAAATAAAAAAGAGTGCAGAAAAGAGATTTCACAAGTGAGAGGAAGTTGCAGTTTGAAATGCACTTCTTCAGCACAGACATTTTTATTTTCTCTTATTCTAGATTCCTTATAATGTACACATATTTCATTTCTGCTTTTGGTGTGTTAAGTTGCATTGGTGAAGATGCTGCAGTCAGAATGATTAACCCGTCCTATCTGCTCACAGGATGATTATTAGAAAGTAACTGAGTCAGAGAACTCAGGTAAGCAAAAGTAGGTCGTGGTGACTCCAGACTCATTATCCTGCATCTGGCAGCAAATCACAAGCAGAACAGATGAACAGTGCCACCAGTCGGGCACACAGAGCTCCAGGTCAACACCAGGCTGATCCTGGCTGCACAAAGCTGGCTTCAGAGCTGCTATATGTTATACAATTTAGGATATCTTAGATAAGGAGACTGCTACAACAAACAAATTACGTGAAACTTTTCTTGTCTCATGCTCAACTTCTATTCTGATAAGAGTACAGAAACACAGTTGCAATTTGAACTATGATAAAATCTCATAGCCACATAAGGATGGTATCTGCTGATATGCTATGGTTTCTAGAATCTAATAATGCTTTGCAGTGTTGTCATACTGCATCGCTGACACACAGCTACATGCATTCGGATATCAAACTTAAGAAGGAGACAGCTGTGTCCCCTTAGTCAGCTTTGCCCCAAATTAAGCTTCATCTAAGAAAAGTATGCCTGTACAATGTAGTAGTAGGTGAATATGACCTCATTCTGTACTCAGAGCTGGTGGTAGCAAATGAAATAACCACTAATAATGCCAAGCTCAGAATAGTAATTTACAGCTTCTGGCAGAGATGTACTAGGAATGACTGTATAACCCCTCATGACCCCAAAGCCCAGGCAATTTGAGAATGAATCCACCAGGAAAGAATGATGTCCTCTAAATCCTGCTAGTGAAGAGATACCCAAAGCCATTTGGGCTAAAGTTCAAAATACAAATACAAAAAATTCATCAACTCTTTCATTTGTTCTATCTTAGAATATAACTTGTTAAAGTCAATACAGATGTAGCCATATTGGTGAGTGCATCCCAGACAGTTATTCTGTTCACTCTAAACCAGACTCCTGAAAGTTCTCCAGGATCCACCGACCACATGTGATTATATTTCCTCTGATTATAGCAGGTCCTTTCACTGAAATGCTTCTGCATTTCATATGAATACCTACCTATATTTAGATGTTTTATGTTCAAACTAAGTCACAACCACACGGCATAACTCAGTTGCTCACTCGTATTATCTAGTACCTAACGTGGGGTCCTAGGACATTCTACTTCACCTTAAGCTGCTGCTCTAGAAAGACAGAGGTGTCCCTTCGGCCCATTAGCATACATACCTATCCTATGTAAATTTTTCTGTTGCCTTACTGTCCATTAAATGGCAGCAGATATTTATTTTTAGAAATCAGAATCAACAAATAATGTCTGTTGGCAACAAGAAACCAAAGTTATGTATCAGTGTATCACTGTAACCAAGTAATAAATTCTGCTTCTCAAAGAAGATAATGATTATGGTGGCTCTGGCACCACAAAGAGGTAGCTCTGGTGTTGTTTCTTTGCCTATCACAAATGTTGCTGCTTTTAGCAGTCTTAACGTTTAAGAAACCAGTGATGGATTTGAGTTAATCGAGAAGAATGTCTCTGAAATATGTGAACCACTTCCTTCATATCACCTGGGAGTTTCCACAGTACCATTTCTTTCGTCATTCTTTCTTTGATTTTTTTTTTCCACCTTAGTAACTAGATACCTCTTTTTTTTTTTCTTTAAAATGAAATACTAAATGTGAAAGTATTAAAAACATAGACAATCTGTCAGTGTGTATTTGCTATTTTCAAATCATGCCAATACTATTATATGACAGCACAGAATAACAGAGGAATAATGCAAGCAGCCTTTAACAACGTAGTACTGAAACTTAAGAATCTCAGTGGTGCAAGTTTATAATACCAAAATCCAAAATCCTCATCCAGTAAAGTCATTAACATGTTGTTTCTTTCTCCTCAGAAAGAAAAGATGAGTCAGTCCTGCTGAGATATGAACATATGGCTATAACAAATCTACATACTCAAAGCCTGATGCTTGAAACACTGTGATGATTCTGTAGGATAGTGATGCCAAAATAACTTGCATTGTTTAATAAGAAGATGGTTTTTAAGATGTTAACTTTTGTTACCCCTTAGTAGTGAAATTGTTTACTGTATATACAAATTTTGATAGCAGATTCTATCTCACTACTGGCTTTCATTTTCACCTCTCACACCAAGATTTATCCAAACCAAAATTTGTACTTCAACTTCAAAATCTTAACAGTGATTTCCTAAGTTTGTATTTGGGAGCACCTGACTAACACATATTGATACACGTATTTGGTATTCTCCTCAAAACCTTTGTCAGTAATAACATTTATAATAGTATGGGATTTTTTTTTAATCAGTTAAAGATGAAATCTGAATTCTTGGTTTCAGCATTCTCAGACCAAGAAAATATCCCCTAAAAACATGTTTCATTAACATTGTAAGAGAATCATCATAGTTCACTTTTTAAACATCAGTTTATTTAAATAATCTGAATTGATAATTAACTGTAACTGTAAAAAGCAGCCCAGAAAAAAAAAAATAGCAAGAACAAAACAAAACAAAAAACAGTGGACCATGGAACAAAAAGAATTGAGTATATGATGGGTTTTGTTCTCATTTGCTGGTTTATCTCATTGGATTAACTGGTGAGAATTGAATGGCTGGTTATTTTTAAAGTCAGCGGGTTCATCTTAGAGCACATTTCCATCTCTAATATTATCTTTTTTTGTTTTGTTTTTCTTCTCTCTCTCAGGCACTTTTTTACTTTTAATTCATGGGAACAACAAAGTTCTGATACTTTAAAGCGAAGAACTCATGTTGGTTGTTCTGGAGCAGTAAAACCCTATCTCTGGTTTAAATCATGAGAGTAAGACTTACACTGTATCAAAATATATATGCACTCTTCTGTCTGAAGCTGATATAGTCGATACACTATCTAGATAAATCCATACACATGACAAATCTAAACCAGAAGCTACCCAATTACAACAGATATCATATATCTTTCTCCCAAAAGCAAACACCATCACTTCAGGTAGCATCAATTTTCAAGACCTGCCCAAGGGAATTTTCAGCCCAAAAGCCTATTAATGGATTACTTGTGTACAATGTTGCAAAAATAGCATTGGTATTCTTCACTAAAGTTATAACTCTGTTCTAACTTCTCCAGCTGCTAACAATTTTACTGCTATCCTAGCCCTAGACTTATAGCATCATAGTGCCCTTGGTTCTCTTCCTCACAATATAGATGGCATCATAATAATACTTTTCTTTTCATCTTTCTTACCTTGACCATTGTTCAGTCTTCTCTTACTTTACTACTATAAGAAAGCTGTTGCCCAATCTTTTACTCCCTTCTTATTATTAATTTGACCTTTCTGAATCCTTAATTTTTCCTATTCCAAGACAACTCAAAAACAATATGATTTTGTGATGCAAGCAGAAAATGGTCAGTATCCTGTCTTCATTTGTTGGGAACAGAGCTACGTTTTTATACATCACAGCTTTCCGTAGCAATGTCTTCTTACACTGAACTACTAAAAATGTCTTATTAGTGCAGAAGAATATTAAGTTGTCTAGCCCACAGCTGCACTTCATGATATTAAACACATATTTTCATATATATTCTTGAAAAGAGAGAACAAAAATGAGATTCCTCATTCTACTCATCTATGTCTTTATAATAGTTTGCTTTCTGCATAGGTCTCTGACATTAAATGGCAGCAAAAGCAGAAACTGGACCAGTTTGTAACATTATGCAGCCAGTTTAATTTTATACTGAGTAGCCAACACTGAAGAATTCTTCCACCAGCCATTAAGAGATGATCCAATCCTGCTATTTGCACAAACTCAGCTCCAAATGCAGGTGTCCAGTTCCTCTTGAGATGTCTCACGTGAAATGGGAAATCCCACAGAAGGACCTGTGGAAGACTTGTGTCCATCTGGAGAGGCAGCTGGGGACTATCAAATGGCTCTATATACCTCTAATGGGAAACTCAATTGAGTCTTCAGTGTCTGCAGAGATGTGGAAGTAATGCTAGTTTCCTCTAGTTGTAGAGTGCAGAGATAACCTTATTTCTTAAGTGATGTGATCTGTGTATAAAGACAGGCTGTTTTTCTCCCTCCTAATTGTTTTAGCACTGATTGCAATACATGTGATCTGCTTTCAATAGCAAATTTTAGATTGCTCTAAACAAGTTAATTATATTTCACAACACCCTTGTGCAGTAGACAAATATTAATATTTCCATTTTGCAGTCAGAGAAGAAAGGAGGAAAAGAAAGGGTAAGTGACTTACTGAAAGTTAAACAGTAAGTCAGTGGCAGAATCAGAAAAACTCCAGACTCTCAGTCACAAATTGAATTCCCCACAGACCACTAACACAAAATGTAAGGATGATAATAAAAGTATGATTTCAGGGTTTCAAACGGAGAGCTACCTTACACAAAAGATGTGTTTGGGAAAAGACACCGATCCTGTACCAAAACTTTAGAGTTCCAAAAGGTCAGTGTTGAGATAAACATCTAGCTGAAAATTCAGAGAGCTTTGATAATTCATATCACTGCAATGATGGTACAAAAAAACGAAAACAAAAAACCTGGAGGCACAAATGATGGATCAAGATTGAACTGCATTTTCTGCCTACTAACATCATCACCTTGGAAAAAACATCAAACCATCACTCTGCAAGACATTCATGCTTGAAGATAATTTCTGAGCATATTGGAAAGGGTCACATCTACCCCCTTCTAGGAGGAAGCAGCAATTCTAGACTGATGATAAGAAGAAAAAAATGATATTCCTGTAATATCCAGATGTTTCAGTCAGGATGAGGAATGCTTAAAAATATGTATGGAAAGACTTTGTAAGCCAACTTAAGTATGGACAACAGGACTGTGTAATGAACAGCAAGAAGAGGGTGGGAGTCAAAGGACGAGAAGAACAATTACAAGAATTAGAGTCTTTGTATGCTGTTCTAAACGCAATCTTACATTCCAAAATATTTAGATGAGAATTTGTGTGACACGTGAAACTAAAAATCTGATCTACTAATGATTGTGAGGATTGCATTGCCTAAATTGCACCAAATAGGAGGAGCAAAAATCAGTGACAGTCAAATCAAATGTCCTTTCAAAGTATAAATCCAAGCTGCTTCTACCAGTAAGACGAATGGCAGGATTTTTTTTCTTTTTTTTCTTTCTTTTCCCCCTCCAATGTGAGGATACATAGTATGAAATCCTGTATCCCTACTGAGTGTCCAGCTCTGTGAAAGAATGCATTTCTTCTGCAGGAGCCTGTTTGGGATTATGCTCTTCTGTTAACCAACTCACTCAGTACAAACACTACGCACATTCTGTTATGAGATTCTAGGACAATGTTCACATTGGAATGTTAGAGACAAGTCCTAATGACTTTTGGGATGACATTTGATAATGAATGGAGTTATATAGTGCCTAGGATAGGAGGGGACTTCCCTAAGGGAACCCAAACCTAAGGTACTCCCAGGTTTATGAAATAACTGTTTTATCTAGAAAATACACTCATCAGTTACAGGGACTGCAGAAATAATTTCCGTAGCCATGACAAGTGAAGATGCTACACAATAGGATAAAAGTATATACAGTTCAGTTGCCACCATGTCTTATTTATTCCAGTCTAACAGTCTAGAAATCAGTCCAATTAGCTGTCTGTAACACATGAGCTCTTGTGTTAAGTCCACTCCTTTAAACTTGTTCCATTCACAAAGTATTTCTATGGTATATTGATCTTCACTGATGTGAAGTGAGAATAACAGGTTTATGTGAGATGAAGTCTACCAGCAAATTCTATTTATCTACCTAAATATATATAGTACAGTCATCATTACAGAGTTTGAGCATTAGTTCCTTTCAGTGTCTATCATCCTGACCTGTAATCAAAAACCAGCAGTATAATCATTCTCAAGCCAATCATATCTCCACAACAAGGGCTGTGGGCTTTAGAAATGTTTCTGGAATAGATAGATAGATTGACAGACAGACAGATAGGGACAGACAGATAATCCAGCAAATTTTGCCTTGACTAAACTGACCTAAACAATCTTTGTGATGCCATAGCTCTCACTTTTATCCTCAGAATGGTGGCTTGCTTGCCAGAAACATTGGTTGAAATATTTCAAGTAGCATTAGCACAAGTCAGCACAATTTATGCTAGACAGAAACATGGAAACTGCATGTTCTCTGTCTGACTAGAACAGAGCACTATCACACAAAACACACTGCATTGAGCTTGCTACTGGAGTGTGAACATTCGCTGGACACAAGTTCTGCTTTTAATACTGAGGAGGACTCTTTGTATCCTTTCACTGATAGATTTTTAAATGTTGATCTAAGAAAATAGTATCCAAAACTTAACATCCTTCTAAACTTATACCTGCAGAGAAGAGACTACATATGTAACATCAAACTACTCCTGTATTGATTGGACCCTGGACAATTTTTCCTTATCAATTTGCCTTTTTTCATTCAATTGATTTTTGTCTATTTCCTGAGTCCCACAGAGAATTAGAAATTAACGTTTCTTACTTCCTTCCTGGCTATGCATTAACGTCCTTGCTGCTTGGCTAATGAAGTCTATACGCTGAGGGAAAATAGCAGGTAGGATTCTGCAGTCCTTACCAGGGAATCAGCCTGACAGAAGGGGAGCCTGCTGGGTTTGAGGTCCCCAACCTGTTAGAATACCCTGTGGTTCTGGATGCATTAGTAAAATGTGACCAACCACCTGTTGGATCCATATGCTGTAAAGCTGTTTGCCAAGTAGGGGGATTGCACACAGAATACCAGCAGTACAGCTCCTTGTGTGCATTGTCAGGGGATGGGAGGGAAGGGCTTTTTGCAGTAAAAGGCATTTTGCAATGCATAAAATGGAGTAAAATGAAGCTACAGAAAACATACTCAAAAAGGCACCTGGTAAGAGCAAATTTTCACCACACCTGATCTTGACCTCACTGCTCCTATTGAAATAACCAAATGTGTTAGTGCTACTGCCCATGTATTGGCGGTGAAGCCGAGGGTGCAGAAGGCTGATGTGTCGACTTCAGCTTTCACCTAATTAAAGATGTAGTAAGGCTTAAGCTAAAGCTTAATTGTGTATACTATGCAAACAGCACACCAGATCTGCTTGGCAGAAAGATGTCTATTCTGCTGTATTTCTTCTACACCAAGAGAAAATGTTTCCAATGGTTCTTTTTTTAGACATTAGGGCACAGAGAGTGGCAGACAAATAGACCACTAAAAACAGACCTACAGAATAAAGATGAATACGTAAAACCTATGCTATCACTTCATACTTCCTGCAAGCACTGCTGTACAGCAGCTAGCTGCCAGCAGCTCTACTGCAAACCTCAGCATATGGCTCCAAGTTGCTCTGCTCCTGTATCAATGCACAGAAATATGACACACCAATACATACATTGCCAGTAGGATTTTTTCAGTTATTTCTTCTATAGGATGCACATGAACTTCCTCCCATGCCCAGAAAGAAAAAGAAAAAGAAAAAGAAAAAGAAAAAGAAAAAGAAAAAAGAAAAAGAAAAAAGAAAAAGAAAAAAGAGCATTTCACTGTGGTTTATTTTAAAACACACTTAGATTTTTTTTTTTTTTTTTTTTTTTTTTTGAAAACCACTGCACTGGCATAAATCTTCCGCCACCATCACACAAACAGTCCCCTAGAAAGACTCCAAGCCTAACTACAGAGTTAATCAAACTATCTGCTTGGGCTGAGCAATTGTTTATAGGACAGTGTAAAAAGTCAAAAGGTCCCTTTGGGCTCCATTATTTAATGTGTGTTTTTATACTGTCCACATTATGGGTTATACTGCAGCAGCATTTTGCTCCAGTTACTTGCCAGCATTTACCATAGAGGAGCCCTTAGCAAGCTGTCACATCTGTGTCCACTCCTGTACCACCCATTTAGCAGAGACAATGATGACCAGAAACAACAAAGGAGCGACAGATAAAACAAACAATGCTCTGAGCCAGAGATAACAGCCATCCCAGGCAAGTTTGCCATGGAAATACTCAAGAAAAAGGAGGGGAGGGAAGGGGGACATCAAATACAAAACTGTAAAACTTATACCAAGATGAGGTTTTAAGCACGTACCCACACAACCCCACATCTTTGGAGCAATTTCTAATGCCTTGGTAGGGCTGAGCAAGAAGAACGAACAGAGCACATGGGAGGCAGACAAGCATCCAGCGTCTCCTCCCATTTGGAGTCAAATAGACTCCTGCGAGTCATGAGACAGAAGGAATAATACTGATAATTGTTATCACTGTAATAATGATAGTAATAGAGATTCACCAACCTTGAGGATCCCAGTTCACCTGTTTTCTTGGAGTCTCGATTGGAAATTTCATCGCTTCCTTTTTGCACGGGGAGGAAAAAGAATTAAATAAATTTCCCGACCTTCCTGTCTCAATGCTGCAGTCAAACAAATTAATTTCAAATTATAGGGAGCCTGCGCTGTTTGACTGAGGGAAACTGGTGGTTGCCAAGGCAAGCGATACACAAATAAATCAAAGAAAGTGGGGAGGGGCGGGGAGCGGGGCGGTGGGGTTTGCAGAGGGAGGTGAGGAGGGGTGCGGGCACCCCAGCAGAGAGGGGGAGTGGAGATAAGGTAAGGGCAGGAGGGGTCGGGGCTGTGCAGCGTGTGCTGCTGGCTCTTTGGCTCGCCCGATCCCCTGCAGATGCTGCGGCGGCGAGGTCCCCGCTGCAACCCACCTGAGGGGCTCGGGGCTGGGCAGCTCTCGGGAAGCGAGCCAAGCCCACCCCCAGGGACACCTCCCACACGTACACACCCCAAAACTGAGCCCACGTCAGCTCGGCCGCAGCACTAGGAGAGTAACAGGTCAGCCACCGGGGGCGAGCCGCAGCAGCATGGCCGGGGGAGGGCTAGGCACCCTCGGCTGGGTGTAGCAGCAGCCTGCCTCGCTGAGAAGAGCCGAAGCAGGAAGGATGGGAGGAGGAGAAGAAGGAGGGAGCCACCCTATAGCTTTGAAGGGAATTCACTGAGTCCCTCTCCGCGCTGCCTTAAAAAGGGAGTGGGAAGAGACTGCGAATCCCTTTGTGAGGCGGTGGCGGTGGATGCCCCTGGAGGGGAGGAGGGAAGAGGAGAGGAGAGGCGAGGCGAGGCTCCCTCCGGTACTTACTGGGTCCCCGGCCCCGCAGGAGGATGCAGGCTGTGCTTTGGCAGAGTTGGTAGCCGCAGCCACGCTCGGCTAGCTACTAGCAGCAGCACATGGCAGGAGCACGGCAGCAGCCAGAGGCTCCGCAGCACCGGGGGAGGGGAAGGGCAGGGATGCTCAAAGCCGGCAGCCCAGCCTAAAGCGAGCACCCCGACCAACCAGGGGCTCCCGGTCCCTGTGCTCTGCCTGCCCCTCCCGGGGGACACCGATAGACACCTGGCGTCCAGGCAGGGCTGAAAGATGTGGTCAGGCTGCGGGGAGGGGGTAGGACGGCTGGGAGGAGGTTCAGGGGTATCAGTACCCTGCCAAGCCCCCAGGCACTTTAGAAAAAGTGGAGGGTGCTCGGGTCTCCCTTGTGCCTTTACCAGACATTTACTACTTGTCCAATCTGCAGTTATCCTCCTCTCCCTTCTGCTCGTTTTCCTCAAATACAAAGAAGGCTGCTAACAGTTTACACCAGAGGAGTTTTCAGTTCGATTTACAATGTACGCCTCAGCTTCAATCCTTTAGCCAGGAAAACAAAACCCCAGCCCATCTGCAGGGGTGAAGGAAGAATGTGAAAGGTTAACCCTATCCTGCCTCCTGTTTTTCAAACTCTGTGAGAAGCAGATAACTCACTGGGAGTGGTCTGGGGGAGATATCCACATATTTACATGGGTCATGTGTCAGAGACCCATATTAGAATCAGACCCGAGGTCTATAGCCAGAAAACCTTCTGAATTTCCAGGAATCAAATTTAGATTACAAAGTTGTCACTTAAGACAATCTTTTTTTTTCCTGTGCTTTTTGCCCTATGCTTCTTTTCACCCAATTTCACTTTCTGTCTTGTTTTCCTATCTGTTGCTCAGATGTTAGTTAACCTTGTAAGAAGAAAGGGAGAAATCTTACCCAGGTGAAAAATAAGGCAGTCTGAATTGTGTGGTTCTCATTGCGGAGATACACTTTCACATTCAGAAGGTAAATAACACACACTCCAGCATTCTCACTCTTTGTTCAACCCTATCCAGGATGAGAAAACCAGTATTTGTGAATCCATCACCTTCACTTGGTGGTGGCATGAAAGTCCTTTAAAGCAGTATGTAGTTTGGAGGTACTATATGAAATAGTAGTGCAAGTTTTCCTGGGGGGAGGTGCTGGGTGTCTTTTCTTTTCTTAATCCAAGCACCCCCGTGGCTCTTGTTTTGTTCTGTACAGGAGGAGGCGGGAGAGGCTGCTCCAAGGGAGAACACGGTAAGAATTATAATGAGCCTGCTCAGTCAGACTTGAATTTGAGATGATTGCAATGATGACATCAGAAGAACAAGGTATTTCCTTTGCAAGTACCCTACCATGCATTCTGAAGAGGATTTGGGATTCCTGTTGACGTTACTTCTGAATACTGAATGGAAAAAAAATGAGAGTAGGCTTCACTAATTGTGCAGTGTGATTGCTTGAGTCATGACTGAAAATCTTTTTGCTATTCTAGTAACCTAGAAAGACTTCAGAGACTTCTGCACCCCTCGTTCTAAAGGACTTCTAATGTTATATATATATATGTGTGTGTGTGTTTGTGTACGCACACATGCATACATAAAATCTATGCATGTGCATAACATTCTTCAGTATTCCAGTTTCCAGTTTATTATTAGTATCTTTCTTTTATATTACTGGTAAAAACTTACATATAGACAAATATTGTGATTAGGAGCTCCATTACTCTAATTCAAGCAATACTTCGTCTTTCTGCCGTAACTACTAACAGTTAACTGAT
>PPHD01025746.1:0-11665 GCA_002909625.1 Bambusicola thoracicus
GTCAAATCACACTTTAAGCATCACTTGGACAGGATTTCCAGTTTATTTCATTTTTCATTACTCAACAAACAAACAAATAAACAGATAAGTAATAAAGCAAGGCATGCTCTGAAGTGAGCAAATCAATGTCTGCACAAACTATTTCTTGAGGGGAAAAAAAAAAGTTAACTATACATTCTTCCAAATAAGCACTCATCAACAAATCTTCAAAATGCTAGGGGTGGAATGCTTCACAACATATGCATGCAAAGTAGATAATTACTGCCTTACTTCCTTTTCTTGCCATTCTTCAATTTTCATTCTGTTGTGCTCAACTTTAAAGCAGGAAAACATGGAAAAGGAATGACAAAGGAAACAAACTTGAAGTGTGACCCTTAGCTAGTTAAAAGACATGAAGAATGGCTTTAATGATATTCTCTGGAAAGACTGCAGTGTCACAGGATACTGAAAAAAATTGTGAGCTGCTTCAGAATAGGCATATAATAGACATTTAAACTCCTAAACTTTGCAACATGCAAGCATATAATTAGGAAAGTGCTGTGTAATAAACACCAATTAAGACAGAACCATAACAAGCAGAAAAACAAAATGAACCCTAAAGCAGAAAGACCAAAACTGTCTGCACACTGGAAAATAACAGGAATTCAAAACAGTGTGTCCATAACTGAGTGCCTGAAAAACTGTTTTTATCAGGGGAAAGGATGCCGTAACAACAACATTTTTCTTACGAAACTCTCCAACTGCAAAAGAAAAGAAGTGAGAGTAAGAGAACAAATAGTCAATTATTTTAAATGAGGACTTTTGGTCTGCTCACTGACAAATAGAACCCAAATAATTCAGGTAGCAAGAAAATATATGTTTTCTCTTGCCCATGAGGACTTAGTGAGCATCTTCTTTCTGTGGCCCCTGTGACAACAGGTATGCAAAACACTGAGAGCAACAGCCTGCATCTATAGCATTTGCTGCACCCTCTTTCTAACTGGTATCAACCCATCTACTTCACATTCCTTTTTGCTAACTTAACACACTCCTAGTTATCATATCTAAGACACAGAAATATCCTTCATTTTCCAAAATGCAGACTCCTTGCCTCCCTTGTCTGATAGAGAAAGATCTCATTCTTGTGAGGACTTTAACCTCATTTCAGGAGGAAGTACAATAGTGGTAAAATTCACGTCACATGGTATCTGTACGGAAGTAGTGCCCATAAAAGCTATATTTCGTTCATTATCTATTACAGGTAACAAAATCTTAATCACTAATGAAAAATGTGTGCTTTAACCAATGGCTTTTCACAGATGAATTAAAGGAACAGTACTTCCATTTCATCTAGCATCAGACTTGCAACTTTGGGCTCCTGTGGAGGCAGATAGCCATTGACCTAGCAAATTTACCTCCCAGATCTCTGCAAAGTGATGGCATCAGCAATAATGACAACAGGAAGAAAATATGGGAAAAGGGAAGAAGGAAAAGATGCAAGGGATGTAGTTCAATTATCTGGCACCTTCGTTAAATCTGGGAATATTTCTCAGCAATAAGTTGTTCCTTCTTTGATCACTCCATCTTATTTGGGAGGTTATTTATCAGGTCACAGACACAGTGGCAATCCCTCAGTGCATCCTTGGCTGCAAATTAAAGAAGATCTGATGACTGTTATGTGTTACCCTGCTGCCTCAAAGAATACAGTTACTCTGATTCCCTTTCTTAACTCCTGACAACCCTTTCACAGCCACTTAACTAAACTTAACCAGGAGAAATTTAGATTGGATATAAGGAAGAAGATTTTTAAATAAGAGTGGTAAGGCAGTGGAAGAGGTTGCCCAGGGTGGTTGTGGATGCCCCGTCCCTGGTGACACCCAAGGTCAGGCTGGATGGGGCTCTGAGCAACCTGATCTAGCTGTGGGTGTCCCTGTTAATCACCGGGGAATTGGACAAGATGACCTTTAAAGGTCCCTTCCAACTCAAATGATTTTGTGATTCTAAAATATTAGAGTTCTGGTGGGATTTTTTGTTTTGTTTTGTTTTGTTTTACAGAACAGGGTCTCTGTAGAATTAAAAGCCATCAGAGAAAGTAAAATATTATTCTCAAAAATATTGATCAGTATAAATTATGCATGACTCATTTCGAATTGCTTCAGTTTCCCAATATTTCTCCTCTTGCTGGTGGGAATAAATTAATTATAACATTAGCAGCCATTGTACAAAGGTTAAAAACAGGCATGCATGCATTCATTCAATCTACAGAAAACTAAAAAGTTTAGGTTAATGAAATGTCTGAGGAAAAGTCTTATTAATTAGCAGGTCCACAGCATTCTTCACAGCTATAATTTAGAGATGACAAACTGTTATATATATTAACACTGTAGGCAAAAGCTGTATCTCCATCTAGAGAATCATTTCATGCTTATTTCATTCAATCTTGGATCTTTTTCCTACTGATTTGTATGCTAGAAAGCCCTGTATCATCTTCAAAGACTTACTTGAGACGGAAATCAAATGGAATGCTTATGGCCCTGCAGATAATGAGATAAAACTGCTAAAGGAACTCTAGTTCTATTTATTTTTAAAAATGTTATCCTTATTTTTTAAAACAAATTGCATTTTCAAAGTCTCAATAACCCTGTACCTGAAATAGATATGTGTTTATAGAGCTCTTTACTTGCTTTAGATTTTATGTTGGTATAGCCTGTTATTTTCTTCTTGATCTTTTTTCTCTTTTTTCTTTTTTTCTACGTTTTTCAGTGAGGGAACTGTCAATATTGAGCTCATTCAAACCCACTGGATCAGCAAGAGTCTTCCCATTGATTCTGCTGAATACTTCCATATAAAACACAGTGAAAGCATGGAGTGAGAAGTACTGAGACTGTCTAATCACACTGATCCTTCCTTCTGTTATGAAATGAAGCTCATTCATAAGTAGATTTTCTAATGGTTCACTTTTTCTCCTTTCAACCTTGGCATTTTGGAGAATGTCAATAATGTTCATTGTGACTGTTTCTTTGAGATGGACACTTGTATTTTTTAAGCAGGACATTTATTCTATGTCTGTACACCACTTCTAATAACCAAGCAGTTATGTAGCATTTGTGGTCCTGTGGGTTGTGTTTATTAGGAAGATAAATCAGTCTTGGAGGTAGGAACAGGAATGGGTGAGCTGCCAGAGATTCATGCCCAGTTCCAGGGATGGGGACTTCTTGTTCTGTGCATGAGTGGGCAAGGGAAGGAGGAGCTGCCCACTGAGCCAAGTTTGGGTGGCATGGCTCCCAGATAAAAGCATACCAGGGTGGAGAGCAGAGCTTACTGAAGGTGGCATCTCTTCAGTTGACAGACAGATCACTCATCTGAACTGGGATGAACGCCATCTGGCTCAGCCCTGGATGCAGCTATGTTTACGGACAAAGCTCTGCCTTGGTGGACAGGTCTGTCCTTAGTAATTCAAAGTTCTTTGTACAAATAACACTGCACTCCCTCCTTTTTACTCAACTTGTTCCAGAGCTTGCATTTGTCATTATTTTTATTTTCTCTCTTTCTGAAAGACTCCCTACATTCTTCTTTAGTCCTGTCACTTTACACTGCTGATTAGGTTTGCATTCCCTTTTTTCCAGCTCCATTCTTTGGGACTTGTCATCACTCTCCTGCTGGCAGTTACACTGCCCTAAAGTCTTCATGTTTACTAACATATTCCAATAAAGATGACACAGTTTAAAACTGTGTCTTTGCTATCACTTAAAGTACACAGATTGGGCAGCAATTGTATTTGTATTGAGGCAAAAGCCTGAATAGTTACCAGCAGATATCTGCCAGTTTTTTCAATGACCAGTTGCGCTTTGTCCACATTGTTCTGCATTTAGTATATCAGTCCTCAGGGAAGTACTTCAGTCAGGGAAGTACGTCAGCTTCAATTCCAGTCTTGACACCTACCTGGACATCCTGGATTAAGTCTTTGTCATTTCCTTTCCCAGTAAAGAGCTTTATCTGCATATTATATGCATATCTGCATATTAAAAAAAAAAAAAAAAAAAGCCCCACCAAAACAACCAATAACCCATAATCTTTCTTGAGATGCTGAACAGCTAGTAAATAGTCTTGATCAGGAGTCAGACGGGCTGAGTCTTGATCAGGAGTAAGTTGAGCTTTGTTTCATCCAGTGATACTACTCTTCTTTCCTGCATTCATTACATTTAATAGAATTTAGATATTGATATGTCAAAGAGCAACTAGAAAGAGAGCAACAAAAAATACGTTAGATTCAAAAGCTATTAAGAAAATCCGTTCTGTTTGTAAGCAAGGGCATATGGACAAGATACAATATAAATTGTTACAAGTACTTTACTTGGTAGAGCTAAACACTACATCATCTGACAGCCTGACCCTTTGTTATATTTTTGAAAAATTCATTCTAGTTTAAGACATTTCATAAAAGTTAGGGCTTTTTGTTTAATGATTTCACGGTAAATCTGGTAATTTTGCTGATTAGAACAATTTTTCTCCTTTTTTATTTCAGAAAGAATGGAAGACAAAAATGCAAAAGGGAAAAAAAAACTAAGTGGATTTTTATTAGATTAAGTATTGATTATTAAGCGTAGTCTAGGGATTCTATTGGCAAGTTAACAATAACCTATACGAAGGCTGAAAAATTTATTGCATATATATGCATATACAGTCTAATAACTTCAATGAAACTAGGCTCAAGAGGAGATCAATCAAACACAAAAGCAGAGTCATATTGTTTCTGGAAATTTTCCAGTTTATATGTAACTCTTCAATAACATGGTGATGCCAGGATCCTATGTGTTTTTCTAGTCAAAACATCAGGAATATTCAAAATTCAGCTATTTTAAAATACCACAATTTGCATCATATATACTACTACACCTTCAATATTGTAAGTACAGACCTGAAACATTTCATACAGCCCTCTGTTTCTTAAGGAAAACCAGTTAGAAATAAAAAAAAACTTTGAAGTGAAAGAATTGTTTTGGATAAGCACTGAAAAGCCAAATCCCCATCTGCTCTGCATCTACAGTGAAGTTGTCTTGCTATAATTTGTAGGAAAAGAGGAGTGTCTTGGCATTCAGGCTATAACAATACATGCACCTCATGTTGAGCAGTATGTCATGCTATGATTAACTCTCTGCCTTCCCCTTAGGCTTGCCAGAAAGGTGGAAACTACAAACTAAGAGTATCCTTAAGCATGGAATAGATGGGTGGGAGGGAGAAAAATGGTAGGGCCTTTAGAAACCCTTTGCTCCTTCCTTCTGCTGTGTATTTGTTTCTTAGTTGTAACAAAAACATAGGTTTGCATAGTATGCCCAAACTAAATCTTATATGATAGTTTTGAGCACTACAGAAATCACTGATTGTCAAGCAAAATATACTTAATTGCCTGAGACTGCAATTATGTTCCTATTTAAGTCCTTGCATAGTTCTCACCTTAACCAATCACTTTATAACACCTGGAGTGCTCTACCAATCCAAGCTCTAGATGCTTAAGTGGAGTCCTCACTCTGCTAAGTGCCTCAAATTTCCAATCAACATAGCTTCCCTGGCCATAAGGAAAATTGGGGACATTTTTTTGCATTAGCCACATAATAAAATAATATGCATAATGTTGCATAGCTAGTAGGTGGGTTTTCTGTTCTTAGAACACAACAAATGTCTATTCTGCATATAATTTTTGGTTTGTTTTCACATCCATCTTGAAGTTAAACGACAATATAAATTGCACCCTACTTTTCACCTATTCGTCACTGTTTCTCATTCTTCATCTGCAGAGTGCATTGGGAGGCTCTAAATCTCTGTTCCCGAGAAAGGCTACAAAAGTTATACAAATGAGATGGACACATCATGCTCTGTGGCTTGACAGTAATTATATTACAGACCACTTTTGGACTTCCCAAGGGAATAGAGGGTCCAAAACCACATGGATTGCATTTCACTGATGTAAATCCCTGTATGTTCAAGGAACACCACTGATTTAAGTTTTATCTACAAAGCTGGCTGTCATCAAGCTCTTTGGCCTGTATTCATCTTTTACATTTTACCCTTTCCACGTACAGCAGATGAGCAGCTATAGGCAGATGAGATAAAAGCTCCGTCCGCTCCTGCTCTGAGCCATCAGATAGCTCTTGCATTCAAGTCACTTAGAAACAATGGTTATGTTAATAAGCTTTTCTGAGAGTCTGGACATTCTAACTTGGGTTTTAGGGAAAGGTCTTATTGCACAAAAGTTCCAAGAGATACAGATACATAATGCATGAGAATGTCGTATTTGTGTTCATTTTTTATGAAGTATGCCTACTTACATTAGTGGTGATCTTCATAATGCCTTACCAGGAGTTTGAGAGTTTCTGTTCCATCACCCCGACCACAGAGCTAAATCACTCACAAAGACATAACTGTGAGGCTACTCCTTTCAATCAGGAATCAGAATTTAAAACAAGTACAACTTCACAATCTTTTGCGTTAGTTCACAAGTTATGGTCATTGAGATTTTAGGTTTTCTCTTTTTTCCCATGCAATGCTACATTCATTGGAATAACGATAGACAAGTTGTAGCTGGAGTTTGCCAACAGACACAAGGCAGTCAGTAAAATCAGTTTAGTCTGCCAATTGCTTATGATATAAATTTCCCTATTTGAAACAGTCTTCATGACTAAATATTGTATTTGACACAGACTGATATGCTTAAAAATGCATTAATAAATTGTAATTCAATTCACCAGTGCTTTACTGAGCTGGTGTTGTTCTGTCTGGAGAAGAGAAGGCTTTTGGGACGCCTCACTGCAGCCTTTCAATACATAAAGGAGCATTATGAACAGGAGAGAGTCTGACATTTTACACCATCTGATAATGACAGGACAAGGGGGAATGATTTAAAACTAAAAGAAGGGAGATTTAGATTAGATGTTATAGGGAAATTCTTTACTCAGATAGTGATGAGTGGCACAGCCGCCCAGAGAAGCTGTGGTGCCCCATCCCTGGAGGTGCTCAGGGCCAGGTTGGATGGGGCACTGGGCAGCTGAGCTGGTGGGGGGCAGCCCTGCCCACAGAACAGGTTGGGGCTGGGTGGGCTTTGAGGTCCCTTCCAACCCAGACCATTCTCAGGTTCTATGATTCTATGAAATATTGACTTAACTCTCTGCAACAATATTTAGAGCAAATAAGCTTTGTTACCCAAAATACCCAAAGAATGATCAGATTTCCTTTTGCTGACTCATCTTAAAAACATTTCTGACTCCACTGTCCAACATAACAGAAAAAAAAAACTCTATAAATTTAAGCCTCTGTCCTTTGAATACCAGGCAGCACAAAAGAGAAGTATTTGTGTTGTGATCTAGTTTTTGCATGCTGCAGTTTCCTTAACAAGATTAACCCCACACTGACATGCCTAGCTACAGTGAAAGGAATACTTTGTTTTCTGTCGTTATTAACTTACAGTTTATGAGAAAAGGCTGCCCTCTTCTGACAACTTTTTTGTTTCTTCTAAATTCTTAGCATCATTTTCTCATTTCCATTTTACTTTATTGTTCGTTTCTCTGAATGTTGCATTGGTGGGATCATTATCCCTTTCCAGCGTGAGGGAAACAGAACAATATAAGAAATGTAAAAGTAAGAAGCATAAATAGAGTTTGCAATTAACATGTAAACTGCACGTAACCGGTAAGCGTGATAAAAATCAGCACCCTTCCGCTACTCAAACAGCCAAATAAGGAAGTACATGGATACCTGGTATTCTGAGGCCTGGTAGAAATATCATCTGCCACAGGTGTCACATTTTCACTTCTTAAATGCGGCATCTTCACAATTTTTGAGGAACACACAGTGTGGATACCTTTATCCACAGCACTTTGGCAGTATCTGCCTAAGCCTCTGGGTCTGAATCAGGCCTGTGCTTCTGATACAACCTTTTCTACTTAACCACATCTAATTTGCATTGCAGAGCCATCTCTGAGCACACAGAGGGAGTTGCTCTGAAATTAAATTAAATTAAATTAAGTGGCCACAGCCACTGTCTGTGGCTGCACTGAAGTTGAAGCAGGTCAGGGACCTGGGAGCTGAGCTTATTTAAAAGCTACCACATTACTTTTCTTAGGGCATAAAGATAATTATTAATATTTCTCTCCTATACTCCTACAGTACACAGAAAGATGCAAGTGTTGAAATTAAGAAGGGAATTCAATGTCACAGTGCAGAGCCTCTCTCATGGCTGCAGCGAATCCAGAGCTCTGCGGCAGTAGGTAAACAGACTTCTTTCTTGCGAGAAAAGAAAAACAATTCCACTGGAAATGAGAACAAACAAACACAGACTTTTAAGAATAAGCTCATTTAACTAATTGATGATTTAATGTAAAAAATGTATCAATGACATCTGAAGTAAGGACTGGTGCCTAAGAGTCCCTCTCTCATTGAATGCTCCCCTTTATGGGCTTTCATTTGCTTTTTCTAGCCCAGGTAATCTTGGCACTGTTCTGAACATCAGCACAGCTACAAGAGGAGGGGGAAAAGTGTACCCGGCCCAGGACAGTTTACAGCATAAGAGCAAAAGCACTCCCTTGGAAACCTGGACATGTCGATCTAAATCTCCCTTATACCATGGCTGACTAATTTGTACTCCCAATGACCTTTTAATCCTAAACTATATCTGCTAGGGAGCAGCAGCATGCAATTTTCCTTACACTTCTTTTTTTCCTTTTTTTTTTTTTTAACAGAAGGTAGAATCCTTATCAATACTTTGTGTGGAGTTTTGTCCAAAGTGTTAGGTGTGCATCAGGTATACCCACTAGGCTGGAGGGAGAGGTGTGTGAATGACTTCAGGCACTGATTAGCTACAAGGGGCAGTATCAAATTGTTCAGATCTGGACTTGTTCAAAAAAAATATTGCAAATGTCAAAGTGAAAACTGAGGTACACGCTGAGTGCCTACAGTGGCAGCTGACAAACGCAGTGGGTAACTTCGGATTTAGTGTAGATCCTGATTAAGCACTTCTTCAGGTCCCCATGTCTGAGTCCTTCCTTTCTCACTCACTTCAGCTATGCTGTACTGGTCACTTGCCATCCAGACAGCATCCTGTGTAATTGTTCATTATTCTGAAATATTCCTTTAGGAGTAACTCTGCTTGTAACATTCACGTAGAAAGAGTAGATGTATTTACAGATCTTCTTCCTTAAATGTTCCCTGCCTTCCTTTCAGCCACTCCTTACTGAATTGCTTTTCTCTTAGCTGTGTATAAACCTAGCCTGTAATTCCCATCTACATCTGCACTTTACCTTGAACAAATAAGGAATCCCAATGTGAAATCAATCCTTAAGTTATCTGAGGCAGAGACCATAAAAAACAGCCTTAACTGTGTATAGTGTCACTGAAAGTAATACAGCCATCTCAGACTGCACTGGCAAATGGTCTTGTTCTACATATCCTTAATCTAGGCCATTTCAACCTCTGCAAATTATATGAGCGATGTAGTGAACAACTCTAGCATTACATGTCATCTTTCCCCTAAGTAATCTACTACTTACTCCAGCACTTACTAGTGCTTAATGAATTCCTTGACATATCCCTAATGTCATGACACTTGAAGTAGCATGGTTAAAAGAAAAGACGTATTTATCAAATATAAACCAGGTCTAATGAAAGCATAGGAAAAATAAGCTCATATTAGCTTTATAAATCTGTCATTTAACACTTTCATCTTCCTGTGAATAAGCACTAAATATAAGTACCGCATAAAATATTCCAAACTTGTCACATTTGACAGTAATAATTTAGAATGTGTTGCTGTAAGTATATACTAACAAGATGACTTTGGTACCACTACAGTAAGCTGCTTATTACAGAACTTATGTTTACTCGTGGGATATATATTTCTTCATATGTATAGAAAGCGCTCCTTACAGTTGAAAATGTTGTCTATAATTAAACTGCTATAATAGAGTTAACAATTTATAAGTTGGGAAGATTTTCATTTTTACTGGAAAAACTTCCATTTCACAGGAAAAACCCAGAAAACCGAAGCATGGCAGTATCACCAGGCCAGGAAGCAGGCCAGTGCTTACAGCCTAATACTGAACCAGGAGAAAAACAGAGTTCAGTGTACTTCTATAAAGCAAATACTTTCTTATTTTCCAAGTCAAAAAATCTGAAAAAGCCCTAGTTCTTCCTTTTGGATTTTTTTCAGTGGAAATTGACTTGGGGTTTTCAGTGCATTCTGAATCTTCCGAGTGAAGACATACAAACACCTTTTCGTGTTAAAAATGAAAAATGTTAGTGAATATTTTGTAATCTGACAGACAATACAAAATAATGTAATAATGTATTTAATGTAATAAAGTAATGAGTCCAACCCCTCTTTGGCTGTGATGCAGAAGTTTGTTCACTGAGCTATCATCATCACATGCTTCAGAAAAGGAAAGTCCTTGGAAGATTTTCATTTTCTGCCTAACTGCGATGTCCTCTGTTGAGCTTAAGAGAGTTGACAGAATTAGTACAGAGTAGTATGTGGCAATGGGCCATAAAAGCAATGCATTTCCAAACAATTACAGCACATTTTTGCTGGTGCTGGGAGATACAAGGATGGAGTCCAAGTGCTTAGCCACTTGAGAAGGGCAATTATGCACTGGAAATGCACTGCCTGAAACTGTCTTTTACAAAATGGAAATTAAAAGATAAACTGGGAAATTAGAAAAAAAAGTTTTTATTTGCATCTCATGTTGATTACTGGAGCCTCCTAATCAGCCCCGCTGCTCCTCTTCTGTTTACCCAAAGTTTACCTAAAACAAGGAAGCAAATCATCATTTCTTTTCTACTATAACTTAAATAGGTATGGTCCTCACCATAGCTTATATAGGTATGTTTAAATATGTGAAAATATTACCATTAACTTTATACTGTATCATTGTTTAACACCATTAGTCATACCTTACCATGTCTCCTTGCATCTTCAGCAGCATCTTAGCTGGCATTTATTCCATGCATTTACAATGGAAAACTCCTAGAAGGGTAGCTCAGTCTTCCATTCTTCACATTTTGTTTTTTATGTCTTGCACTCTAAGACACAATTCAATATATGATGATTGCTTGTGCAGGCACCATTTTGTCTGTATGTTTACATGATAGATAAGGGATGCTTGGGGATAGCAGCCTGTTGTATATATGAGTTACAGCTACTGCCTAAAAGAAAGTTCCACTTTCCAAGGGCTTAAACACTAGAGTTCTTGCCTATTTTGTGAGCAAGTAAAAGGCAAAGGATATATTTTACAGTGAAAATGCCGATCACAGCAAATACTGAAAAGGCAGATATTTTGTGTCTCTATTTTAAATAGGGTAAGCTGCTGAAAATTATGGGTAAAAATCCTGAAAAACAGTGGTAACATCTCAGCCATTTGACAACTATGTCAACTACAGCTGTAGTAGTAAACAAGGCCTTGATACTGGAAAGGGCAATACATCTATCCATAACGCTGCCACTTTAGAGATGATACAATGTCATTAATTTTTCCAGATAGTAACTTGCAATTGACTGTCTCATGCAAAATACAAGTTTATATGCAAAATTATAATCATGCTCTATACTTCAGTTCTTTTCAGGAGGACATAAATCCAGAGCAAAAAAATCAATAAATAATAATTTTAAAAAGAGAATCATAGAATCATAGAATTACTCAGG
>PPHD01025748.1:0-11664 GCA_002909625.1 Bambusicola thoracicus
GTCAGCCTGTTTTCACATAACTTCAATAATTGAGTGATCTTTTTTCTCTTACATCTTCCCTAAAAATTAATACTTGGAGAGAACCTTTCCCATCTTGTCCTTTGTTTTTAAATACACACAGTGGCAGAAAATATAATGCTCCATACACTTTCATGCTATCATTTACCAAGAAGAGACTTTGCCTGAAACCGCCTATAGATACCTCACTTTTGATCTTGCAATCACTTGTTTTTATTTTGGACTGATGGAATAAGGTTAGCCTGTAGTCACCCCTGAACGATATGGAAAGGTCACGTTGTAAGAACAGGGTTTTATGTTTCTAGATTTTTCATAGAAGCTATGCAAGGCTTTGCACAGCACCCTAAATGCTCAGAAGGTATGATAGTAGGGGATTCAATTTATACTATAAGTGAAATCTGAGATTGTTTTTAGAAGAACAGATAGCGCACAGCCTGTTGAACGCTGTGCTGTTTGACATCAGGGCACTGGCAGTTCTTTAACTGCAGCACAGAACTCATTAGGTCTCAAGGCAGAAGAGACATTAAGTGGCAGGAGGAATCCACATCCTCCTTGCCACCGGGTTTCTGCAGAGCATGGCATAAATGAACAGGAGGTCTCACCAGCTCTCAGAAGAGGTAACAGTTTAGAGTCAGCCACTGAGTTATTCTACACATAATGTCATCACAGCAAAAACATCTTCCAAGCACGCAGTAATTGCAGACGGATCTCTGTGAATACTTCTGAGCAAAAAAGAGTGCAGGCACGCACTAAACCAAAGCCTGACTTCTCCACTAAAACTCAGCCCTGTCAAAGCAGTCTTCTTTGTCCTTGTATTTAAAGGCAATTTATCCCTACAGCAATACAAAATTTTGGACTTTCCACCCCCCATAACTTTCACAAAACAAACTTCCAACATCTCTGGACACTACCGGTAATCATCTCTGGATTCATTGGTAATAAAGCACTGCTTTTAAGGGGTCCACAATCTACTGCTCTCTGTTCTGGAAAACAGAACAAAAATTACTTCAATTAGTGGGCTGATGTGCTATAAAACTACTATGATAAAAAAAAAAAAATCAGACTCTCTCCCCTTACTTTGAGATCACGAACAAAAAATTGAAGCTGTCAGCCTCAGTAGGCCACTGAGGACTTCTGTGAAGCAAGGCAGATTTGGTTAACTACTCCTCTAATACACACAGGTATACACACTTGCTTTCCTGTCCTGGGCTTTTACACGTTCACTTAATAGAAAAAGAACGTAAAATCCAAGGTTAAATATATTAGAAAAACAGATTTTGTAATTATCGAAGTACAGTAAGCAATTAAGAACTGTGCATGGATGTAGTGGAATTACTAAAATAATGAACTACCAAATATTGTAATCTTCTTAATTCACCTCAAGATTCATTTGCACAAACTCTGATTATTTAAATGGCAGATTACCTTCCATTAAAACACTTGTCCAATTTAGGTAGGAAGAAGTGACTGTGTACAAATGCTGTTGCTTTTACTTTAATGCATACTGCAGAAGGTTTTACAAACAGTCTAGGGAGAGCAGTCTAGCTACAACAGCATGCACCCAAAAGCAATGCTGCAGATGCCGCATGTCTGAGTGCAGGCTGCACGGCTCAGATGCAGCACGTCCAGCACTTCTATCACGTAGATGATGGAGAGCAGGCCTCCAGCACTGGGCACATTCAGATTTCTGGATACCGACAGCCTGGCTAGAGTTACAGAACTGATGCTTCTGCCAGACCTTTGAGCAATCAAGGGCAAACATACCCAGCCTTCCAATTTCCATCAGATGATTTTCAGGCAGCAAGAGGAGGAAAGCCCAGGAATACTCAGACACATCTGTTTACATATGCTAGCAGGTACTGAGCCCCACACTTGCTTCTTCAACATGGAGAAACGGACAAATTCTTTTGCCATTCTTTATTATTTTTATTTTTTAAGTGATTGTCATTTGCTGTAGCCAAAAAGTAGGAAACCCCAGCAATGAAATGATCAGGGCAGAGTTTCGTAACATCAAAATGACTTGACAAAAATGAAACATTTTCCTTATTTTCTTGCCATATAAAAGATTAGTAATAACTTGGATTACTTCAATTCCTAAATACTGTACTATTTGAACTTTAACTTGTTGTGCATTTTGGTCAACTTCTGCCATGCCAGATTCAGTCCAGCCACCAAATCTATTTCAACAACTTTCACCCAGAAGAATGTAATTAACCACAGGAAAAAATAACCAGAGGGAGCTCTGATACGCTGAGCTCTACCATCCATCATTTCACTTCTAAAACAAACAAACAAAAGCCCTTCACTGAAATATTAATTTAGCTTCTTCTCTACTAATTTGACACCACAATTTCCTGTGTGCTGTCTGTATATACTGTGTATTTCTGCCTGCGTATTTCTGCACTATAAATTATGCTCCCACTTGGGTCTCCCATTACACACCAAATATGTTGCAACTTATTCATCAGAACCTCAACTGCATGAATCATGACATTCCAGTATTTCAACCAGATGCAAATTTACTGCTGGTACACGCTTTAACACCATCGTTTAATTCTACTGAGATGTCAAAATGTAACAGCAGAGTGATTCCAAGTGCTTTGTAAACAAGTTTCAAACAATACATTGTTTTACAGACAACCATGGGTGTAATCTGCAGGGACATTGCGTCTGTAATGCGAACTTATGCCTTTAAAGACCAATAGTTGCCCAAAGCACTGAAGGAAAAAATTGTATCAGTGTTCACAAATCTCATTTTCTGCCGCCTTCTTCCCATTTTCACCATTGCAGTTCCCACAATAACCAACCGTGAGGTAACAGTTGTTGCAAAAATGTGGAAGACTGTCAAGGAAAAGAAAAGCTGAAAATCTACTCTATTAAAGTAGAAAAGAGCAGTCAAAGAAAGACAGCTCAAACTTTCTCCTTCTGACTTGTTACAGAATGCTTTAGGTTCTAAAAAGAAGCATAAATTCACCTGCACACCAAAGTAAGTGAGGGTGGCACAATGTAAACAAAACTACTGGTATCCCATTCTGACTGTACAAAGGATTCACAAATACCAACTGTTACAGTGAGGAAGTGAGCCGAAGCCAAAGCAGAACTGCCAGTTTTATCTGAGTAAACATAAAGGTATAAAAAGACTTAGAATGCAAAGGTGATCAGAATGTTTCATCCTAATCCTGCACTGTGACAATTGATCTATTTTTTTTTGGTTGGACCTCAGCATGGTTTTTGAAATCAATACAACATATTCATACCTGTGCCAATACACCCCTCCCTTTTATTTTGCCCCCCCTCCACCTTTCCCTCCAGGAAAGATGACCATAATATTTATACTACCATAGTTCTCAGAGATCCTTCTTGACTGAAGAGTAGTATTTGCCAACCTACCAGCTTACACAACAAACTGCATACAGAAACCCCAATACCACGGAGGCTACCTTGCTTAAAGAATTTTATCTTTACAAATAAAATGGATTTTGCATGAAGAATATCAGAAATCCCATCTATTTTTGCAATTTCTAGAAAACCATTACAAATCTAGCAGTTTACACTTAAGAAATCTCAGACAAAGATATCAGTAGTTAAAAGCCCTCCTTCCATCTCAGTTAATCTTGTAATCAGGCAAAGCTGGAGTCTTACGTTCTCGATACTGCAGTATATGTAGGCAGTTCTTGTATATGAGAACAAAGGTCTTGAAGCCAGCTCAGAAACCAGCTACTTCTGAAGTATGGTATTGTTTTATCGTAACTTTTGTGCTTAATGCAAAATCTCTTAACAAGTTGGCACAAAGCAGAGATTTTGCATTTTAGAGCCATCCCTCTACCACCGCCATTTATTTAATGAGCACTCCTGGGTGCTCTAACCTGAAAGAATGCTCATTAGATTTGTGCATCTGGCCCTATCAGCAATCTTCTGTAACTTCCCATGTAAGCTTAACACAGCAATGGACATACCATTTGCAGATGAATTAAGGTTAACTAGTCTCCCAGTGAACAGGCAAGCAACTTTTATGGAGAGTATACACGCTGACATCCTAATGCACAATAAAAGACTCACAATGAAGAAGTGCTCGCTTCATGCATTCAAATGGATGCATTATCTTATTACAAACTGTATCTCAAATTTCAGCTTGAAGCTCATTAATTATCTTACACAGTGCAGAAAGGAAGAAGTTAACAGAGAAAAAGTAAAGGCACTAGAGGATTTCAGAGAGCTCTTGGAAGGAAACGGGAACTGATGAGGCAAATACAGGGCCAGTTCATAGAGATGACAGAAAGCACACAGCAGAAGCCATTGATACTATCAAGACTGAAGCAGGCTAAGAAGTAGGTTGATGGCAAGTGAAAGAAGAGGGTGTATTGAGCGTGGCTGGGATGAAGTTAATTTTCTTCATAGCAGGCCATAGGGTGCTGTGTTTGGAATTTGTGACCAAAACAGTGCTGATAACATCAGTGTTTTGGCTGCTGCTGAGCAGAACTTGCAGAGCTTAAAGGCTTTTTCTTTTTCCCACTCTACTCCCACAGAGTAGAGGCCAGGGTTGGTTTAGAAGAACAGCAAATCCAAATTGAGTAAGAAGATGCTGCGTGTCCTACAGTGTTGTACTCAGCAAGAAAAACCGAGGGCAGAAGTAGTTAGAGACTGGCTGGGCATCAGGCTCCTTGTGGGATGTGATGAGTGGTGGCCTTTGCATCACTTTTGGTTTTTTTCTTCCTCCTTCTTACACTTAACTAAGTGTTGCCTGTATCTCAACCCACAAGTTCTCTTGCTTCTACTGTTCTTACTCTCTCCTTTATCTCACTGGTGGGAGGAATGAGCAAACAACTGCGTGCTGCTTAGCCACTGGCCAAAGTCAACCCACCTCCATGGGGAAGAACTAAAAGGAAAAAAAAAAAGCCAGAAAAAAAGAGTGCAGAACCTATCTGCTCTTCTGAGCTACTTTTAGTTTGTGAGAAATGTGTTGATGTGAAAAAACTCACGTATGGACAGGAATACTGTCTGCTAGATTACATTTGGCAACTTACACAGTGAAATAGAAAGGTAAGATACCACTGACACCTCTCAGTGCTGTCGCTGCAGCCTCATGACTTCAATAAGACTTACAACAATCTGCCCACCAAACAGAAGATCTGTAACTCACTAAAATGGCACACCGGCACAAAAGCAGTTTTCCTAACAGCTTACTTCAGAAGAAAGAACCCTTTTTTTTCCTGTAGGACCAGCTTCTGTACAAGTGTTAGAATACACACAGTGTGCACATTACAAGTCTAGTAAAGACACACAAAGGAGGGATATTAGGTAGTTAAGATAGGTGCACCGCTCTACCTGCATTTACAGTCAAAGTAAAGGAACTCCTCCAGAGGACAATTTGAAGTACTTACAGTTCCACTTGGAATCTCACAATGAAGAATCCCTTTTCCTTTTATCTCCACTAACCACAGAGGTAACCAAAGCAAGACACCACCCTAGCTTAGCTGGCTATATGAAATGTCTAAGCTTGGGTGGCTCAACACCCCCCCAGTTATCACTGGGGAACCAAGATGATTCAGTTTGTATTTGAGATGCCTGAAGTCCTTAGAATAATTTTGAAAGGTATGAGATTCTGGTGTCGTTTCCTTATTTACATTCACGTTTGCCCAGATCCTCTCTTCTCAATCTGTCCCTGGTAAACTGCATTGTGAGGTCAAAGCTAATGCTGCACAGCCATTTTGTGTAATTACCCGTTAATCAGTTTGTAGGGTTTTTTTAATAAATAAATAAAATATGGAGACCAGATCAACGAGGGCACGTGAAGCTAAGAGATTTAGACTATGGGTTCTCCTTCTGCAGTCAGGAAAGCATGTCTATTAATTTGTTCAGTAATGACAATGTGCCCAGCCTTGTACCAAACCCAAACCCAAGCCCAGAGATAAGAAGAATAAGCACTTGCAGGCAAGGATTTGTCAGCAGGAAGGTGTACATTTGTTGCAGTCAGTCACTAGTTTCGCCATGTGTAGACAGACAAGATCGATATTAAGTAATAGTTACCTGAATGCACCTTGCATGAGAAATGCTTTTTCTAGGCACACGGTGCAAGGTTTCTTTTTCCCCCACTAATATATGCATTTGGCTTCAGGGTATAAACGTAGGCAACAAACTGGACATATTGCCAAATAAAAAAAATCATGAGAACTGATAGCTGGTTAGTAACAACATTCGTAAATGTTTCTGAATACAGTGCAACTTTTGGAGTTGCTACATTTATTTCAGCACTTGATCAATAGACCTACCACTAAGGTGAAGCTGTGTTCAGGAAGAATCCCATACAGTTCAACAAGCTTTGCTCTCTTCGCACTGGGAAGGTCAGGAAGTCTCTCATGAATCCAATCAATATTTACCACTTGCTGATGGTTCACATTAGCTGGCAAAGATTTAGCATCGTATAGAATCAATGGGGGAAGATTTGGCTCTGGCATAAACCTAAAGATGAAGAAAAACTTCTTTAGGAATACTGTCAGTCAAAAGCTAAACAAGAAGGAAGAAAATGCATACGATAGCTTTATGCTGACTTGCAAATTACATTGTTATCTTTAACAAAATATTAAAAATTCATGATGGTATGTCAGTGGTAAGCAGTAAGAGATCGGTTCATCAGCTGTAGCAAAGTCCCTATTCTCCCCTATTCTCTTAAGTATTTGCAACTATTTGTCAAAGTCAATGACAGAAAAAGATTGACTACATTAAGAATAGCAATAAAAGCGATAGTTATGGAAAACAACCTATTCCTTTTGGCATCAAGCATGAATTGTAGATCTAGACAAAAATGGGAGTGGACTGGCAGGGAGAAACCCAGATTGACAGCCAACCGCCAGGAGCGATTTGGGCAGGCTGCGACCTTTTCCATGCTGACTTCAAAAACTTTGATGAAAGCCCATGCTGCGCTAAAAGCAAAGTTACTGCGCTCATCAGGGTGTCACCACAGAACAAAAGGCTCGCTTAAAGACGAGGCCAATTCAGACCACTGCAATGACTTTGCAGTTGAAGCAGAAACCTCACTTTCACATGGTCGACCGAAAGGTTCAAAAATCTCATGACAAGGGACATGAAACACCCTCTATAATTTTTATTTCAAGTCTGTCTGAGCATAGATCTTAAGTCTGATGCAGAATGTGCAAGCAGTAATTTACAAAAAAATCTGAGAAAACAGTTTAATACTGATCATAGTCTTAGCACTACTAATAATCTCTCTGGTCTTCATTTGAAGTATCTTGGACTCACCAGTTTTGCCTAGGTTTGCCTGAGTTTTCTTTTGCATTTGTTCCAACTAGCCTTGTTAAATAAGTCAGCAACTACCACATTAAGGAATTCATACAATGATTACTGTCTTTTCTGCTGCATTTCTACAAATGCTGTTTGGAAAAGCAGATTTAAACATAAAGTAGGTGGAATGTTTTCAAAATCCTTGCTCTGCTTCAGTAAGGGTATATGTACAATTAACAGGAACACAGAACTGGGAGTATCTCAGAGTTCTGCAGAGCTGCAAATCTCCAACTGGGAAGTGACCTCTGGGAGTAACAGGAAGATTAAACCTGAGATGAAAAGCCAGGAAACGACTAAGTTGATCAGCACTTAGATATCTCTAGCCATAGGATGATGGAGGCATGCAAAGAGCAGCGTAAGAGGAGCTCAGAGACCTCAACAGTCTCTGAGCTGCACTCTTATGCCCCATCCCATCCAGACACCACTCCGATTACCTCTTGTACAAGAACACACAGGAGATACGCTGTTTTGCAGCACTGACCCAAAATTTATTCCCAGTAGCACTGCTTCCTGACAGAGTTATGCCTTATTCTCTTGCCCTCCAGACAGATCTTTCTTGGTTGGCTGTGTATGTATGACTTTGCTGAGAGCAGATTGCAGACTGCTCACATGAATCTTTAGCAATCAAACTGTGATGGCTACCATCTCACATCAGCGGAAGGCAGTAAGTATTTAGCCGAGTAACAACTTCAGTAGATCTTCGCAGATCTTAAGGTAGAAATCTACCTATGAATGCTGACACTCCTCAACAGTAGTTAGGATTTTCAAACAGAGTCTATGATTACAGAACTTAAGCATGAAGAGGCAGGGCCTGCTACATGAGAATCATTTCTCTCAGTACATATTTAAAGCAGGAGCAGCGATCATCTCAGAATATTCTTACATTTAACGTTAGGCATTCTCAACAATATATGTGCACTGGCCACAAAGCACACCTTCAAATTACCCACTTTGAGCTAAAGTACTCCAGATTAGTTCTTAGGAAAGGTTTTTGTGTCTCATCACAGCTAAATCCAATAGAAGCTATGGAATCTAGATGTGAACTTCTCAGACTCGTACTGATTCTGATAGGTCTCTTTCCACTGGAAGGTCAATCTCCACACGCATTATACTGATTAACTTTACAAGCTTGTTACACTGACTACAGTTAATATAGTTAATAAGTTTTCAGTTCTTGAAAAGGTAACTTTATTTAAAAAAAAATACCTATAATCTTGCTTTCCCTCTTTGTCTCTCATTGGTACAGTGCACCTAAAATAAAACAAAACAGATGAGATGTGAGAAGTGGTACACCATTGGATTCCCAGCAAAAAGATAAAACATAAGCCTTGCCTCATGAAGATCAGGAAAGCATGTATGTAAAAGGGCAGTCATTTTCACCCAGATGCTGCTTGAGGTAGCACACAAACTGTTGTAAAAAGCCTCAACTTCAAGAATAAGTTTCTCCCATTGAAGAGAGCATGCGTGTGAATATCAGCTTCAGAAGACAGAAGTTGACCAATATCAAGTTATCTCCCCCAGTCAGGTCACTAGGCATCCCTAGCACTCTAAAGCTGTTATTACTGATACTTCTCCAGAATAAGAACTCACCCGAGCTTTGAATCAAAGGCTCTTGTTTCATTCAGAACTGTTCCTCCATTTTCAAGTTCTTTAATTTGCCTCTGTATTTCATAGTCTGGCAGAAACATGAGAAAAAAGAATAAGCTTACTATACCGCACTATTAGGTTTTGTACACTTCACTATTTCATTTTCCACTGCTGTGCAATAATGGAAAAGTTAGTTGTTTTAACCTTTAATAAAATCAACAGCAGTAGATGCAGGCACAATTATTAGTCACTGTCTTTCTCTCCAGCACTGTTTCTTTCTTTGCACGTTTTCCTCATCTTCTTTCCTTTAAATAGAAAGCATTTGCTCCCAGGCACTGCAGCCAAGCCATACGTTCCTAGTGACCTTCCTTTCCCTCAGTGGAGTATTTAGAACGAGAATTCTCACATTCTCCTTGCCAGATATATTTTGAAGATGTAATGATCATCCTTTTTTGCTCATACCCAAGTCGCATCTGAACTTCACACATACAATTTACTGTACATGGTGGAAAGCAATCATCTACACTGAAGGACGAAGAGTGACTGCTAACGTATCCCAGAGCCAAACATACTAAGCCCTGAATCATCTGCTTTGTTCTTCTAACAGGCAGAGGGATACATTTATAACTATAGACTAACGTGACTGCTATCCCCAGAGTACTCCAAACTAAGATCTCTTCTGTCATGAAGCAGTGAGAGCAGGGCTGCTCTAAAAGGTGGGACGAGCCTGGAGCCAAGGACCACCACAGCACAGGAAGTGTCCTTGCATGTCTGAGCGGCATGGACAGATGCATGCGCTACTAACAGGATTTGCTGATAGTCTCAGACAAGGTGAGGGGGCTGAATTGGGTCCATGGTGCAGCCAGGGAGTTCAGTCAGACTGCACCAGCAAAGGGCAGACACAGGACTGGAAACAAGACTACATACAGCACAGGTCCAAGGCCCATCAGGGGACAGGACTGGAAACTCACACATCTGTGATGTAGGTCAGGCAATCCACAATGCTCCAGTAACAAAGTAACCATAATTTACCTACTGCTTTTGTCAGGAATCTTATGCTATTGATATTCTTCACTTCTGTTCTTACTCCATAAGGCTCTCCAGGGCGATGCACAGAAACATTGGCATCCACTCTCAGCTGACCCTCTGTAAAAGGAAACTTAATCAACAAAACAGTCCACCCTGTAAAACTAGAGTAAAAACCCTGGCACGCATTAATAAACTTCATGTTATGTGCAGAGCATTAATAGCAGGCTTCCATACTTTGAGTGATGAGTAACAACCAGCTCATAATAGCTTTCTGTTTCGATTCCATTTCAAGCTACTGCCTCCAATCATTCAAAATTTTCTGAGAATTCAACCTTTTTATTTTTAATATTACTGTTCATAATTCTTCTCTGAGAAAACTGTATGGCACAGTGCAGGGCAGAGCAAAAAGAGCTTCTGATTCACAGCCCTTAAAAAAAGGGCAGAATTAGACAGGCAACTTAAAGCAGTGCACTGTGAGCTTCCATTCCTCTAAAAACAGCACAAAGATACCTTTTGGAATTACAGTTTGATGGATATATACTACTCTATTGTGGAACGCAAGAACTTAGTTATGTTGAACAGCTTTTTCTAAGGTGCCCTTGGAAATTTATAGCCCAGGGACTATATGTCAGAAGCTGTGGATTTTTTGTAGTTTTCTTTTTCTCCTTCAAGAAATTGCAACGTTTTCTCTTCTCCGGATTTCCCTGGCTGCCAAAAACATTGAGACTGAACACAAAGTTACATATAAAAACGTCCTACCCTTCTAGTTCAAAATGGGCTAACGTCCTCAGAGATTTCTGATGACTCAACCTCAAGTAAACAGGACTTTTATCTTTCTAAGGCTTCTCCCTCTAAAGGCATTCCTTCTATGAAGAGAAGGTTTGCCACAGTTATTCAACTGGTGGGAAAAAAAAACACCAAACAAACAGGAGAGGTTACGTCATAAATAAACATAATTCTTCCTATATGCACAGTGAACTTTTGTAGCCTTCCTCTTTGCATTCAATTACAAATACTGATAAAAAGAAACAAACACTTGATATTGCTATATGATAGCACTAATAAAGAAAGCACAAAGTAGCTCAGATTCAAACCTATGAAAAAAGCCTATGGCTCAGAATCCGTTCTATTGAACAACAAAAAAAAATGACCGGAGACTATGTGGTACACATGATGTAGAAGTAGGTTGGATGACAGCGCATTAATTTCCTCTGACTTCAAAGAGTCTTTGCCAAACACAAATGGAGGACAAAGGCTATAGAATGACCCAGCATCTCTTCCAGGAGAAGTGTCTTCCATGTGCCTCCTCTTCGGGGTAAAATGAGTACTTGCTACAGAGTAGGAACATACTTGTCCTGTTCTTGCTTCTACTTGAGGCACAACCTGCTTCTACTTGGATGTAGATGTCGGTGAGACACAATAATGAAGTTAATCAGGTATAAATGAAAGGAGAGCCTGGCCCCAAATACTTTTTTAAAAAGCTTTTTTCTGTTAAGTCCACTTTAAGCCCAGCTTCTTTTCTTTTCATTTTCCACAGTGTAATCATTCATCTTTTCATTTGTCTACTGAATTAACGGCATATAGAACCGGGCACTTGTCTTCACTGAACACACAAATAAAGATACACACAGGTAAACACAAATAAAAATACACACAAATAAAAATACACACAGGTAAAATACGAGCATGTTAAACCCTTTTTTGAAAACAAGTAATTATGATGAGGTAAAC
>PPHD01025750.1:0-10966 GCA_002909625.1 Bambusicola thoracicus
CAGCAAAAAACAGGGCTGGGCTATCATCTTATTTTGAATCTTCCAAATAGAAACATGGCTTCAAGAATATACTAACATAATACTGCTTTTAATGCCTTCATTAATACATAAAATCTCAAAATAGAGTATTAAATGTCACTGAAGAGCTGATATACCATAGCTGTCACAGCAGAGTGGACAAATCTTGGTTGTAAAACATTTGGTCTTACTATGAATATTCTTCAATAATTCCAACTGCATTCAATAAAACACAGGCATTTCAGCTGGAGAAATCTATTTCATCTTTCAGTAGATGCTCTCTCACTTGCTCTCCCTCCTACCGCCTTTTTTTTTTTTTTATCCCCAGCAGGCAATCACAGTTGATTTTGTTTCTACCCTGAGAATGACCCAGTCCACCAATCCTGGATCTTCAAAACTGTCATTTGCCCAGCTAAGATTTTTTTCTTGAACATACAGACTACAATACCTTCTAATCTTCTTTCTAATACACCTAAAACAGTTATAAATTCTGTACTAGCATTAAGCCCTGACACTTGTTTATCAAAAGTCTGATGGCTATGTCTTAGGCAAAAGTGAACTAAGCAGCAAAAGGCTTACTCAAGTCTCAGGAGCATTGATTCTACTTCTCTTATTTGTATATTGTATAACCATTTCATAGATTTTTGGTTTCTGAAATATTAAAATAACCTATAGACATTTCTTAAACCTTTTCTCCTATAAAATTTAGTTTTTCCTTGGTGTGCCTTTAGAACATATAGAACACAATGTTGGAACACACAAAAAAGCATAGTTTCACTAGAAAGCTCTCTACTTTTTTTTTTCTAATCTTCTAAATCATAATTTGGAGAAAATTTTGTTAGACCTGACTTTTAATGTCTTGAATTATCTGATCATACTTCTCTAAGTTCAGAGGAGGGCAGAAATTAACTAAATGTATCTCAACTCTGCACTGCATACCTTGAGGAATACCATGCATATTCAGAAAACCATTCTTGTTATTTTCCAAAAGTCTACCAGGTGGCTCTGCAGTTTCAAGGATGCAGGAGAATGATTTCTGCAATTTCCATTAATAACCAACCTCATGTTTGCTAAAGAAAGATACATGCTCCTAATACAGTGTGCATGACTTCACAAATTTATGTCATTTATTTTTAGCTAGAAAACTCTGCCTCTAATCAATGTGCACATCTTTTATAAGAATTTACAGCTATAAGTAGGTTACCCAGTACAATAATCAATATGATATTTGCTCCTATCGTAATGAAAAAAATGAACCACGTAGGCATTAAGAATTAATAAACTGAGTATTAAAAAAAAATAAAAAAATAAAAGAAGAGCTTATGTTCATCATGCTGTATAAAATCATGCAATTGAAAATAATTAAACAAAGAATTCTTACTTCTGGGCAATAACATGCATGGTATTCACAGCAGTGTTGAAAATTCATCAACATTAACTGCTTTTAGACTGCATCCATGTTTCAGCCACCTAGGTGTATTAACATTGTGCAATATTTAAGCAATGCAAATCCCCCTAAAGAATCTGTTCCGGAATGGATGCTGTCAGAAGAACCCAAGAAGTGGTATATTGTATAAGTAATAAGTTGCTATACACGTGCAATCATTTCACTGTGGCAGATGCTTTGTGCATATACAACTCTTCCAGTAATCCTTGCTAAAATTTTCCGAGGTAAAGAGGCTGATATCCGTACAGACCCTTAGGAGATTTGCTGGGAGAAAAGCATTAACTGGAGTGTCCTGTTTATGATTTGACGTCAAAGAAAGTAACTTTAAGGATTGCTTTCTTGGAACACCTAGAACAGCAATGAGGAAGAGGCCTCAACTGCATTGTACAAGACAGTAGTGAACCTTGTAGCACCAATGGAGAAGGAAAACATAGAAATAAAAAATGGAAGATAAATGCAGATGTCATTTACTAGGAATCAATTAATATTAGAATGTATTATACAACACTGTAGTAAATTTTACCACATCCTATTATTTTTTTGAGAATTCAACAAACAGAAATTGGTTGAGAGCTATTCCTCAGAGTCCAGAAGATGAAATAGACAAGTAGCAACTTCCATTATATTTAGGATTTAATTTTGAAATAAAGTGGTGAAAGCACTGTATCTTTCATAAAACAACATACACAAATTAATGGATACCTGATAAAATGTGATTCCTTAGAAAGATAAATTGGAAGTGTGTGAAAAGTACCATGGTTTGTACAAATGATTCAAATATTGATACTCAGGTAACCATTTAAAAAAAAATACATTAAAGGGGAACAAAATGTAGTAAAGGTCTTATGTTAAGAGTTTAAGCATATGACTATTTACAAATATCATTAACAAAAAATCAGGTCTGTTCTCTGTAATAGTTAAGTAATCTTTTGTTCTACATAAATTCATATTGACTTTAAAAAATATACATTTTATTTGCTCACCAGTCATTTGTGTTACAATACTGTTCAGAAGCTGATAAGTTACTTAGAATGAGTTTAGTTTTGATGGAGATAAATGCATTATAAACAGTGTAAGATTATACACTGATGATAAAAATCATCTTTTCCTTAGTTTAACTGATTTATGAGTTTTTCTCCCCCTCATTTACTCAACATTTTCTTAGCACCATAGCTACATTCACTTTACATTCAGTGCTGTCCCATAATGTTTCGGCGAGCAATAAGGATCTTCTTGGAAATAACAGTTTTAATTTCTCACATTTTACAATGACATTAAGTTGTTTGCTATCCTCAGTCTTTGAACAGAGATGACATTTAGAGATCAAGAAAATCCTCTATATTTATCATTAAAGACATTCCAAAATACAATGCAGAGTTTGTCTCAGTGACAAAGAGCACTCGAATTTGTTTGCATATCACACTTGGTATTTGAAAAAATGATCTGATAATTTGTTTTTCAAATGTTCTTTTACTCAAATGGCAAGTATCAGTCCTATCTGAAGCAATAAAACAGAACATAAAAATATTATATTTGTAATACTGATCTACTGTGAAATATACACAGTCTCAAACTTAATCATTTAAATATTCTGTAGATTCTACCATCTTTAATGAATCTCTTGTTATTTCATCAATGTATTTCTCCTCACATCCAACTAGATTTAATTGCCTATAGAAAAAAAAAAATCCTATCATGACGCTTATTACATGCTAAATAATAAATCCCATAGAGCTTTGCTTGTTTTAAAAGTAGTGTATTATAAAGACACTTGTGAGGCATTTCCCGGTTATATCATCATCAAGATAGATGCTTTCCACTACAGCTATTTTTCTCTAGAAAAATCATGACCCCAGCAATAGTAACCTCCTACCATTGGAGGGAGCCAACAGCACTTATTCAGAAATTCACTTTTTGAAATCTCTTGTTTGAAGACATCAACATTTTCATCATTTGTAGAAGATGATTGTACAGAGAAATGACACAGTACTCCCAACTTTCCAGAATAAAGAGAAATTCTAATAAATAGCTGGCTATTCCTAATGATACAGTTGAGATATACTTATTTTGAAGTATTAAAGAACATTTGTTAAGCTTGAGGCAAGCTATGTCGGTGCCTGTTTTATAATTAGCAGTAAGTTTACTTCATAAAGCTAACATATATGTCCTCCATTTTTTGAGAAATAAAAAGTACGTGCTAAGTAAATATTTTTTAAGTTTTAAAATAACAATATTCTTCCTCACCATCTTATTTAACTCTACAGTTAGAGAGAGTAGAAGTAGGAAGAAAGTAATACAGGAAAATGTTGTGCTTTATTTGGAGACTTTGGTTTTGTGGTTTTTTTTTTTAAATACACACCTACCAAGATAGCATATAAACCAATACTTTAAATCTTGTATGGTTATTGCAGAGATAAGGAAGAAGATATAACAAAATTTAAATAAATGATTGTGTTTCAAAATGATACAAAGCAATATGAAGTGAGGGCCCACAGTGTATGCATTCAACATTTAGACTTTCTTTTTGGTTCTTGATTGTAATTTTACTCCCATCTAAACCCCACTTAGTTAAGTAAGGCCAAGGAAAAGATAACAAGAAAAAAAGATCCAAAAAACTAGTTAACCTAAGAAGTAAAGTCTTGCTCAAATGACCAGAGAATCAAAAAATCAGAATAGAAAAATTAAATTTCACCTATGCTTGGCTTATAGAGAAGAAAAAGGAAGACTAAAACCTAAGATTTATGGACATAATGAAATGGAAAGAAAGCGTAAGAAATTGGCATGAGCTATTTACCCTTATTTACTGAAGTTCACTCAGTTATGACAGGATGATAGGCCTGTGACAATGGGCATGCTATTGCTACTTCACATTCACTAACAGTACAATCTGAACTAGCTTAATTCATAGTTTATTTTCTATGTCAGCAAGTTATCATTACAACAGCATTACAAGTTCTCAGATGACTCTCATGCTGGGTTTACCTCAGCCAAAATCCCACAGTTCTGCAAGAGGTCCTGTTTCTCACTTTTATATATATATACACTGAATTTCTGGGTTGGCAACACCAGATTTCCTTTAAACTATGGTTAACTCAGAACTTCAGTCATTGCAGGTCAGAAACGTGCATTATGCATATTTCAATATTCTTGTGCTTCTCTTTGTGTCTGGAGAATCAAGGATATTCCAGTTACAAAATTTGTATTAAAGGAGTAACAACTAAATTATGGTCACAGTTGTTGCAGATGTCAGTTTTCCAGGTATTTAAAAGCAGAGATCTTAGTGCAGCAAGGTGAAAGCTGTCTTCTCTAGCATTCCAGGCTTAATGACATGAAATATGTTTTTTCCTTTTGTATTTTAAGAAAAATAATATAGTTTAAGAAGCTAAATTAGACATCATGCTCACGTTGCCAAGAAATATTGTCTGCATCATTAGCTAGAAGACATCTGTGAAAATAGGTTGTTGCCCTTGATGTGAGGCTTTGAGATGCACGATATGCAAACTAAAAATATTAAAAATACTCTTGCATGCATTTGTAAGTTAAATTTAATAATTTAATTCTGTTTTTCATCAGGTCTCACACTTTGAACAAAAGCGTTTGTTTAAAGACACAGCGTAAACAGAACAATTTAACAAAGGAGGTTTAGGACTGAACATTTTCAGGTGATCTATTCTTAGCATTCCACCCATCTCACTTTCATTCAAAAAATTCTTAGCATCATAGGATAATATAAGTTGCAAGGAACCTATCCCATGCAATAAGTTGCATAGGATAATATAAGTTGCATCTTCACTCTAGCCTCCTGCTCACTGCAGAATCACCTTTAAGGTCAGAGTAGATTTCTCAGGGCTTTATCATGTTTTTATCCTGGAAATCCCAAATAATGGAGACTGCGTAAACTCTCTGGGCAGCTTACTACACCACCTGGTTGTGCCTAATGTGATAAAGCCTCTTCTTCTACCCTATCCAAATATTTGTTTCCTCAGTTCTTATCTGTATGCTCTGTGAGAGTTTTTAATCTACCTGTGCTTGTACCCATACAAACATTCACTGTAAGCACAACAGATGAAGAACAAACAAGTGTCTGAAGGAGTATGATAATTCAGGTCTTAGAAAGTTTTACAGAGTGTTTAAATGTTTTATTTTCTACATGCACGTGTTTTATGGTTTACAAATTAAATAATATATAATATCCTCCAAAATTTATTTTATTTTCAATTATGACTGTTACTCCTAATTCTGGAAAGAATATATGACTGCAGTATAAAAAGCTGCTGAGGGGAGAGAGGGGAGGGTAAGGAGTATAAAACTATGTTTATAATACTGAAAGAAGAAAAAAAAAATCATCAATTCTCTACTTGAACAAGGAAATACCATATAAGATTTAATAATTCTGTATTACAGTACAAAATTATCATAAACAGTGGTAGTTTTCTGGTACTATACTGTAATAGAGATTACATAATAGTGAACATGCATAATACACTTAAAAGACACAAAGTGTATATAATCACAATTATGCTGATGGAAATTTGTGTTGCACTGATATAACACAATATAATTATAGCAGTTTTCATGAAGATTCCCAGAGAATGCAACTCTCTGTGCTTCCAAGCATTTACTGCCTTTGGACATATTCTACAATTTAAACTCTTAACTCTGCTCCCATTCACCTAGAAACATTGGAAGTCTGGCTCTAGATATGCTTTGTCTTTCAAAGATGGTGAAGCTGGGGCATATTCTTTGATTAGAATTAGGGTTACTAGAAAGATTTTGATCCTCTAGAGTGTCAGGCACGGTCTGCTGCAAAGCTACTGACCTCTGAGTCCCACAGTGCATATGCAGACTTCATTATTTTCCTTAGTAGATATTGAACTTAGCAAAGTCCAAAACAATTGCAGAGTGGCCAGCATGGACCCATGTGACACTATGTAGAAATATACATCCTGTTACCCGTGGCTCAACACTGCATACTCAAGCAGCAAAGATCAGAGGGAGTATTTGTATGATCTTCATAATTGAATATTAAAAAAAAATGTATTAAAATGCTCCGGCAAAATTCAGCTACAGTATAGAATTGTGATGCTTGTCAAAAACCAAAGAACACAAGAATAAACTTTGTTAAGAGAAATACGACAGAAGATGGAAAACATGAGATAATCCATTCATTTTGAAAGATTTCATCTTCTAGCTCCTTACCCCTAAAACTGAGACCCAGCTGAGAAAAGCTTATTCTTTTTCCTGATTGCTTTCACATCTCAAGGGCTTCCTGTAACTAGTAACTAGAATAATCACTTTGATCATCTCAGTGTGACTTCTAAACAACTGCTAATTTGTTAGGATGAGATGGAAAGCTTACAACACCAGTTTGATCAGACCTCTCAGATAGTAACCAAAGTATTATTGAATCCCAATGCAAAGCAACCTTTCAAGTTGGTCTAACGTTCTACTACGAAGGATTCTGCTTTTATCCATTTTGAACTAAATACGCCTTGTCAAATAGGAGGAAAAAATTAAATTGAAGTAGAGACTCCAGGAGAAGAGATTTTGCCTTCAGAACAAGAATATTTCTTCTAATATTTCGTATCCACTCATTCACATCCACATAGACGTAGCTGTGTATATGCATTTGGTTGTTTGCTTATTGTAACTCATAAGGAAATGGTTTAGTTGTTCTATGACCACATCTAACGAATATAACAGTAACCATTACAGTTGAGTCAGCTCTGGATAGAATCAGGTATAGCAATGAAAAAGCAATTGGGTTTGAGTTCTCTTGTTTCAAGCATTTCTTTTGCTTGGAGTTTTCTTTTGGTTTTGTTATTCTAGTCCTTAACTATTAAGTTCAATAAAGAATCACCGTATGATCCCCATAAGAATTTATCCTAACAGTATTTGTATTTAGGAAAAGATCAAGACCTTTCTGCGGTTTCTGTGGCAGAACCTGCATCCTGAAAGGAGCCCTGTACGATTCTACATACCAATGTTTTCCTTGAATGTAGAAGGTTGCTAACTATGTCTGTAAAGACAAAGAATAAAACATGGCTCTCCCATGATCAGTGATTACTCTCAATTACTAGTACGAGTGATTGAGATACTCCTGTAGTTCATTTGAACTTCTAGTGTTTTTGTTTGTTTTGTTTTTTGACTCTACTTTATTAAAAGACTAATCAAGATAGCAACTTTTTTTTTTTCAGGCTATAAGATAGGCAGCCTATATTCACTTGTTTTTCTAGTTGTTGGAAGTTGAGGGGAGGTGGGAAATGAGGGTCCCCCCATGCACACTTTAGAGCTGCGTAGTGAAGTGCAGTGCACCTGCTTTTCTAACAGCAAAAAATACATGTTAGAAAATATGTTTTTAATGTTAACTGTATTTTAAAGTCTGATATCTTTTTTTTTTTCTTTTTAAGAGCCAGCACATCAATGAAGGCAAACTTAGCAAGTCAGAGACCAAATGGTATAATCTAGTCTTTGAAATTACATGACAACACACTGTGGTTATATGAAGGCATACAAGCTTTGGGCAAATAGTTTTTTTAATAATTCAACAATTTCTCATATTACTATATCCATGTGGTGCCTCTGAGTATACAAATTTTAAAAGTAAGATAATGAAAACATGCTTAACTTATAATGGTATTTCTTACACTGAATTTCTCTTTTGAATCAACCTATTCAGAGAAAGAAAGAAAAAATTAATCAAGGGTGTTATTTTTTTTGACAAATTATAACTTTCCCTCAAGACTTATTTAATTTTAATTGTGTAATAATGTGCTTAATAACAAGAACTGGTTTTTAATGAATATCTTGTCAGAAAAGAGAAAAAATAAGCTTTAAGGGGATGTTCAAATTATTTTTAATACCAAATATAGATATAGCATGTAATGCAGTTTTACTTTGTAGCCCTTAGCAAAAGAAACTGTTACTACAGTGCTTCTCATTTTCTTTGCATAAAATATTTTTACATTCCAAACATTCACACTGCTGTGCTTGTAAGAACTCAATTATGCAGCTAAAGGAAAAGTCATTGTCATATTGCATGTAAGATACAAGTTCCAAATGAATTTCAGTTCTTAGTTCCTATAGTGTCCAATACCTCCCACACCTCAACATACACACACACGTCCCAGTTAACTTCCATGGAGCATAGGAATTTCATGACCATTAGCAGAAAGACTCCACTTGGAAGATATTGCAGTACTAAGTGGCTCAAGTGTTTGGATTCCAAGGTAATGGGGAAGGCTGAGAACCTGAATAGTGGAGAGTACACAGTGTCATCTCACATGGATGGGGAGGAACACAAAGGAGGAGATTTGCAGTTCACACCAGCTGCAATTGTAAAAACTACACAGGAAGAATCCTTCCACATGGCAACAAGGGTGAAAAAAAATCAAGAAGTTCACTTAGGGTCTGATGAAACACAACCAGACAGGATCCATGTCACTTTCTGTCATGCTCTGAAGCTGGACACAAAGAGAAGAGGCGAGCTGGGGCCATGACATAAACAAAATGCAAGTTAAGCTTCTCAGCTTAGGCAGATGGCCTCTTAACTGACTAGGCAAGACTGGCTGCATGATGATACTCTACTATCTTACAAGTTTGGTGGACTCAGCGTGGATTTACAAGAACTGCCACAAAGAAAAAGCACTCATAGCTGAGCAGAGAGACAATAGAGGAGTATTGAAAAGTGATAGCAGTGATGTTGAGAACAAGTCAATTTTCTCATGTCATTAGGAAACTTGATCAGTGTTGACAGTTCTATCAGAGATGAGATAAAAAGAAGCCTCAGGCACAAACACGCACAAAAAGAGATGATGCAATGAACTGATAAAACATCTTTAGTACTGCAGCACAACATTAACAGACTAACTCACCAACAAGATTTTTCTTTGCCTGAAACCTTTAAATACTTAGTAAAAGCAAAAAAAATTACCAGACTTTTTCTTCTGCCCCTTTCTGCTTTCTACATTCTGAAGTCCGTAATGCCAAGTACATTCAAATAAAGTAGAAAAATCTCAAAAATCAAGGGAAAAAAAAGAGTATGTATATTGTTTTGATTTTTCTTTTAGTTCTATTTTCTATTCCATCTTTCAGACTCTTAAAAACACATACTAAAGAGAAAGCCCACAACCAACACATGTCTAATGATTCCTGCAGCATAGTTGAAGACCAGGTAATCCACACTTGTTAGTTTTCACAGAGATATATACCTGCAAGTAGGTACAGATTGAAGATAACTTCTTAACAAGAATTCTATAGACTGAAGGCTTTCCATAAAAGCATTTCTCCCTGACAAAGAATCATATAACAGAGAGCAGATCCTCAGTGCATTTACACCTTTTTTATATATCTCCTAGAGCTCGGGGGTTAAGTACTAATTTTAGAGAATAGAATCAGCACCTTCAACGTACTTATAAGGTAAGTTCATTTCCAGAATGAAACTACAGGTTCTGCCTTTTGGTCTGTCTTCTGGTTCTTTCCATTCCATCCCCATTCCCAGGCCCCCCCACCCTCAGTCCCTTAGCACTATCCTGATTCTGTCCTGATTCTCAGTCCCAGGACACATAACAGCTTTTGCATAGACCTTTCTATTTCCCCAGCCTGGACTCAACGGTACTTTTAATAATTAATAAAAAGGCTATTCTTCTAACTCACTTTATATGAATTAGACAAGAGAAATCACTTGCCTGAAAGGAGAACATGGTACTTCAAATTTATAGTTCTGAAGTACAGACAGAATGCATTTTACTCATTAGAATACAAATGCACATTATTCAAAAGTTCTATGTTTTTATATCATTATAGATAATAAACAAGTGACAGCACTGACAATTTACCTATCAAAAACCACCATATTGTAACCTATGTGCCTCTCAGCTGTGACAATATGACAGACATCTTTCAAAAGCTCAGTGCCTCTGAAATTTACAGTTAAGTATGATTTAACAGTGAGCTACAACCATCTCAGCAGCTAATTGCTGTATGACAACTAACCCCCAGGATTCTTCTTCTGTAAATGCATACTTAACCCTGTTATAATGCTACTTTGACAGGGAGCGTGGTATATACAATCTGTAATATTTTAATATTGTGCTAGATAATTATTTACATAGTTTCCAACCAATACAATATTATGGTATGTTGATACTGGCACTTTTACCTACATGCAAGTTACTCTGAAACTATTGCCATCCTATTTTATTGATGTTGGCCTACAACATCAGAAGAAGCTGTTGGTGGTACGGCAGTACATGCTGAGCTTTCCTGCCAATATTCCACTACATTTTATATTACATTTTGTTGCCATGCAACATATGGTAGCAGAGGGGTACTCTGACAGAATGGCACCTAACATGCAAGGGCACAGGAAGTGAAGATATGTCATGCAATTCCTTCATGTGAAGAAAAATGGCTTTCATTGACATTACTGAACATTTCTGGAGATCAAACCGTGGATGTGAGCACACTGGGGGGAAGGGACGGGGGGGGGGGGCCGGAGGG
>PPHD01025751.1:0-11664 GCA_002909625.1 Bambusicola thoracicus
CCTCTCACATCGTCAGCCTGTCCCCTGGCTGCTCCTATACAGTGAGGTGATGAATTGAGTTGTGTGTCTTCTGCAGGCAGCAGAGCTATTGCCATTGGCTTTTGAAATGGGTTTTAATGCAGGTGAAAGCAGTGAGTGATGCCACGGGCAGTGCATGTCCAATTCAGACCGAGCTGCCTCCCTTCCTATGGGAGGCTCTGTGTTAGCCTGTATCAGTCTCTGCTGTCTCCAGTCCACCCCTGAAATACAAATACAACTTGGGGACAGCGTGCAAGGCAAATCTGTCAGCTGCTTGAATCCATTTGGTCTCTTGAACTGATTTCTGCATCTCCAAATTCAGAGGAGCTCAGTGAGAGAACCATGTGGTCCCTTTGAGCCTCTCTCAGCTTTCCAAAGAGAAAAGCTCTGTTACTGATCACACGCACTGCTCAGCTCTGTCCCTGCTTTCAGGGGCAGGAGCAGTTGGCTCAGCAGCATTGCTCAGATCACTGGATGTCCTCTGGCATCCGCGGAGCGTCTAATTGCAGCGTCCTGGTTTTACGGCACTTCAGGGGATTTCTCGAGGGGAGTGTGCTGGGAAGAAGCAGTTGCTTAAAAGATGCCGAGAAACAGAGTTAGAAGAGAGCTGATTGCTCAGTGAGTGAATGCCAGCCCAGCCCTTTGTTCGAAGGGAAAGCGGGGGAGGAAAATGAGCAAAGTCAGTGGCAGAGAGGCTTCAGACCTGAGAGTGAGCTTTGCATTGAGTCCCACAGTGTCAGCACACGAGGCAGAAGGGCCATGCCTGGTGCCATGTCACTGCAGTCCCTCAGCAGCCAGCCCAGGGCTGTGCCCCTTCAGGGAGCAGGGCTGTGTCCTTCTGCCCCTCACACTGAGGGTCTTACAGCCCTTTCCCAGTTCCCAGCACAGCCTCTTTCTCCCACAGGTGACTTGTCATGTCCACACCTCTCAGCTTTTGCTTTCAACATATTTTTTTCAACCAGAGCTCATTCAGCACTGCCTTCTCATTGCACTAGGGGTTCATCCCCATCCAACATGGTCAGCATTTAAACATTTGCTCTTTTGTTTGCAGGGCAGACCACAGAAACATTTAATTCCCACACCTTCTGATTGCCCCATTCACCTAAAACCACCACTTTTCCCATGTTTTTGTCACTTTCCTCTGTTTTGTGGGCAAGCAGGCCCATGTCCAGTTAACCAAAGGACTTGGTGGAGTGCATTTGTTGGACAGCCCGACAGTGGTCTCTGCTGTCAGAACACAGAGAGGGACTGGGACTGGCTGCATTTTTTACCAGTGATGTAACAGCTTCCCAGGATCATGTTTCCTGTTTCAAGCTCCCTCCTAGTTGCTGTATAAAGGTCTCAGAACTTTGGCATGCAACATGGCAGCACGGAACCCAAGGTTTGCTCTGCTTTTGTCACTGCATCCCCAGGGGTGGCAGGAAGGCTGCAGCAGAGCATTCCCAGCACTGAGTGCACAGCCTGCCCTCAGCACGCCTGTCCCACAGCTGGGGATCTGCTGTGCACACTGTGCTCCCATGGCTGAGTTGCGTGTCTCCTGCAGAGCCCTTTGGTGCAACTCACTCTGTCTGGAGAGCCATGCCATAGCAGTGGCTGGCTGACCACGTGCTGTAGTTGTGATGCTGGATTTACCCCTCTTAGATGAAATGTGCTGCTATCTCAGATACACGTTGCTACGTGATGACCAGCAATGTTCCTGGTGGCTAGAATAAATTTTGCATCTTACTTTCAGAGGCGTCTTTCTATCACTAATTCAGAAGCACTTTCCTTCAACCAAAAGAAAGAGAGAAAAAGGAACTGGCATTAAAAGAAAACGTAAGAGCACACTCCACTGCCCAGCATTTGACCTCCTGCCTTGCTGCTTCACCCCAGCCACTCAGCTTTTTCTTTTCCTTTTTCCCCTTTCCCTACTTCGTGCATTCGCTGCTCTGCCCTGGTTTCAGTTTGCCCTCCCGCACATCTCCTGTCACCGCCTCTCTCCTGGGGGACAGCAACCCTGTAGGCCACCCCCCCCTCCTCCCCTAACCCACTCCCTGCCACCAGCGTAGGGCTGAGCCTCCACCACTTGCCCAGCAGCTGCTCCCCTTCCCATGGCTGCTTCCTTCCCTGGACTGGTGGGCAGGCAGCGCAGCAGTTCTGGCTGCACATTTCCCTCTTGCAGCAAGGGGTGTCTCCACTGTCCCTTATACGTAGCATGGCAGGTGTCCTGGGGAAAAAAAATGACTTCCCTGCCAATGCGTTGGCTGTGGCTGCAGGTAAGAGAAGTTTGGGAATTTCTCCTCCAGTGGGATGGGAGGAAGGGTGGACAGCAGCACAGGCAGATTGTGGAGGTTTTCCTGGCAGGTTGCTGTTGCACAGAAGCCTGTGCAAGCTGATTTTTGTGAACCCTCTCACATGGCAGGGGCATGTCTTGCTGTGCTTGGAAGTAAACAACGTCCCATCTGCAAACACCAAAACACTGTCACCTGCCCACTGCTTGCTCATTCCTCTGGAGGCAGCCAGACCTGCGGGCTCCTTCTGCTGAGGAGTCAGCACTGCTTATTGCCAGATGTGTGTTATCCTGACGTGTGCGATCAGCTGCAGCCCTGATACGAATTGCCTTGTTCTTCCTTTCTCTCTCTTCCTTTCTCTCTCCTTCCCCCTCTCTCCCTCCCTTCCTAGCTGTCCTGCCATGCTCAGGAGGCTTTCTCTGTCCGAGATCAGCCTTTCACTGGGGGCAGGCTCGGCTGTATTGTGATCTCTTCTCCTCTTTCTGAGCTGGCGCTTGCTGTTTTTGCACAAGGCTGACCCTGCTCGCTTTCCCTTGCAGGCAAGCAGAGGGGCCGCTGCACCAAGGCTCTGAAGGGCATGTGTGACCCCATGGGGGTGATCAAGATCAGCGATGACAGCAGCACCGACTCCGACATGGGGCTCGACAGTGACTTCAACTCCTCCCCAGAGTCTGTGCTTGAGAATGACGATGTCATCTTCATTGAGCACGCCTTCAATGGCTTTGTGACAGAGAGCAGAAGTAAGCAGAGCCAGCAGCATGGGATTGGCTCCCTTCTCGCTGGTGGGAGCTCCTCTGATTTGCAATTTCCAGGTGACTCTAAACTTTTGCATTTCATTTGCAGGTAATTTTCACATGCTGCCTTCCCATAAAGAGATGCATGGCCTGAGAGAACTGGAGCATGTGGAAAAGATGAAGCAGGACCTACTAGCAAAAGTAAAAGCACTGGGCAAAGAGCTACCTCTCAATACCTTGGATGAACTGATCAATCACTTTGGGGGACCGGAGCACGTGGCTGAGGTACTCCTTCACAATTGAGTGTATTTGGGTGGCACCAGGTGACAGGAAAAGGGGTCAGCAGAGGGAGTCACAGCTGGAAGAGAGCTTGCTTTCCTTCCTGGCTGTCTGAAAATCCTGTTGTGGATTGATCCCCTAAACACCCCACACTGGTGCCCTGTGCAGGGCTGCCCTCTCTGATAACAGCCCCTCTCTTTTGTGTGCAGATGACTGGGCGGAAGGGCCGGGTGGTTTGCAGGCCAGATGGCTCTGTCATGTTTGAGTCTCGCGCAGAGCAAGGCCTCTCTATTGACCACGTCAACCTGAAGGAGAAGGAACGTTTTATGAGTGGAGAGAAGGTGAGTTAGGTGTGAGCCAAGGAAACCTCCAAACCTCTGTATGGAGCGTGCAGAGAGGTGAGGGAAAGGGGAGGTGTCTGCCTGCTTTTGCCTTGCCAGCCTTAGATCAGCAAAGCTCTGCTCCTTCTGTCTGCCTGTGCCTGTCCTGCTGGGAGGTGACAAGGAGGCCTATGGGCTGCCATTGTCCTTTGGGCTGTTTCTCGTAACAGTTTTGCAAATATACAGGGATCTCACACCCCTTTCTCATATGTTCTCTCTTTCCCTCTCTCTCTCAGCTTGTAGCAATAATCTCTGAGGCCTCCAGCTCAGGAATCTCTCTCCAAGCAGACAGACGGGTGAAAAACCAGAAGCGCCGGGTCCACATGACACTGGAGCTGCCCTGGAGTGCAGACCGTGCCATTCAGCAGTTCGGTGAGGGCTGAGGGTCTCTGCTCACTGCCCCCTCCCCCCGAGCATGGTGCAGACGGTGAAGCCTCAGGGAGCCCTGAAATGAAAAGGCTTGTGTGGCCTCCTGAGCCAGGCTGGTGCTGCAGTCCTGCAGCTTTCTGAGAGATGTCACCTTTCAGAGCACGGCGCTCCTCTGCTTTGCTTTGGGTGCCAATCCAGACTCAAAGCAGTGGAGTCTGACTGAACTTGTGGGGAGGGTTTGTTTTGACTTCAGAAGTGGTTTGCACTGTGGAAAGGGAGAAGCCTTCCTATCTATACGTGGGGGCAGAAGGCATGCTTGTAAACGTGCTTGAAGGTTTCCGTTCCATCCTGTAGAGGCTCTGTAGGATGAGAAGAGCAAGTTCCTCAATACGTGATCACAAAAGAATTAGTGCACTCCGTAGCTCAAACCCAGAGCGTGAGGGCTATAAACTCAACTCTGACAAGGTCTCAGCAGCAACAGAGCGATGAATGCAGCTGTACCTCTGTCCTTTTCCCCCAAAGGAAAGACCTGATTTGAAACCAGCGTGACATGGAAAGTTGTTTTGTGTCTCACCTTATGCTCAGCTTCTCTTCATTACCAAACAGGCTGTACCAACCTCTCCTTTCCCTTCTGTTCTCATGTCCCTGTAGGTCGAACGCACCGATCAAACCAAGTTTCTGCTCCGGAGTATGTCTTCCTTATCTCTGAGCTAGCTGGAGAGAGGAGGTTTGCCTCCATCGTGGCAAAACGACTGGAGAGCCTAGTAAGTGCTCTGCAGCAAATAAATTACAATGTTCTTACTGGCATGGCCACTGTAAGTAGTGGGAGGAATTGCATCACCCCCTGACTTGAAAGCATCGCAGCTGAAGAAAGCAGAAGGCCTTTAACACCCTCCTAAGATTTGGGAAAGGAAGTGAAGAATAGCCAAGGCAACAGGAGGATACTGAAGGAAGCAGAATTCCAGATGCTGGAATTCCCCCCATTCCACTATTACAGGAGTGCACACCCACCTATTTCCAGAAAGCCAATGAAGTAACATATGGAATAATTAATTAGTCTCTGTTTCATTTTAATTCCCAAATACTTCGGTAAAGTCCCAGTATTCCAGAAAATCACTGCCTGCCCATAGTGCATTCAGTATCAGACCTCTTCTGATACTGCCTGGCCTTGGTGTCCTGGTTTCAGCAGGGACAGAGGAGTGGGTTTTCTGTTTCATACTGTCTGGTATGATGCTGTGTTTTGACTTTGGGAGAAATGCAGTGTTGGTAACACTGATGTTTTAGCTGTTGCTGAGCAGTGCTGCACAGAACCAAGGACGTTTCAGCTTGTCATACTGTCCTACCAGCGAGGGGAGCTGGGGTGGGGGGGGTCAGACCCAGGGCAGCTGACCTACACTCACAAAGGGGTATTCTATAGCATATGAGTTCATGTGAAAAAACTTTAGGAACCGTGAGGAGTTGGCCAGGGGGCAGCTGCTGCTCGGGGACTGTGGTGACACTGTGGTGCTGAGCAGCTGCCCAGTTAAACCACAACATTTGGCTGTCCTTTGCAGGTGTTTCATATCAGCTAAAAGCAAGAACTTTTTGCTTGGTCTGTCTTCCTAGGGTGCCTTAACTCACGGAGACCGGAGGGCCACTGAATCCCGAGACCTCAGCAAGTACAACTTTGAGAATAAGGTAACTTGCAGCGGTTCTCAGGGTAGCTCAGCCAAGGAGGGGTCAAAGCAGTGAGTGAGTGCCTTCAGTGGGAGCCAGGGACAGGCAGATCATTGCTGGCATCTACAGGCAGGATCTGGCCTAGCAGCATCAGCACTCAGCACCCCAAGTGTGGCATCCAGAACTGAGTTGCTCTACCAGGGAGCAGCCCCTGTCCCCAGGGAAGCTAGTGTCATTGCTGGATGAGGGTGTGCAGGGTTCTGCACTGTGGGCCCCGGGGACAGGGTATGTCCCTGACCCACAGCACCCCTCAGCACAGCCTTCTTTCAGTGGGGTTTCTCTGCAAGTCATTTCCTCCCTCTTGTCTCCTTTCACAGTATGGGGCTAAAGCACTAGACAGAGTTCTCTCCACTATCCTCAACTACACGGAGAACAGAGTTCCTGTGCCCAAGAGCTATGAGAGAGGAGAGGCTGCGTTTTTCCAGGGTAAGAACATCATCAGCTCCAGGGTTCCTGCTGCATCTTTCTGGCCAGGTTGATCTCAGGGTTGGGATGTCTGAAGAAAGCAAGCAGCAGCTGGGAGCAGAAGCTCAGAGGGAGCACTGCCACTGACCTAACAGCTCAGTGCTCATGCAGATGCACGTCATCCTGCCAAGCAAAGGGGAAAATGGATGTGGGGCAGACTTAGCTGTGAAATAATGGGTACTGATGAAGGGGAAGTGTTACTATTAGGGATGGGGTGGCCCTAAAATACTCAAACTTCTTTCTCTTTTTCCAGAAATGAAGCAAGGTCTTATCTCTGTGGGGATCTGCTGCAATCAGCTAAAGTATGGCACTGTCTCAGTAGAGAAAGGTACGTACCATATTATTCCTGGCCAGTGTAAGGGAGAAATGGAAGAGGCATTGTTGTGGCCCTCCCACCCCATCTGTACCAGAACATGGCCTCAAGGAGCTTGCTGTGCAGCCAGGGCAGAACATGGCACTGCTGCTGTGAGAGCAGAGTCCTGTAGGGTTTAGTCCACACTGCAGATCGCATTTCCCTGCAGCAATGTGGCAGCTGACAGCCTGGAGGAACAGCCCTTGGGCTGCTCTCTTGTGCATTGCTGCTGTGCTGCTCTAAGGAAGGGTGGGGATTCTCTTTTTGGATGTCTTTGGGAATGTGCTGGTCAGCCAGTTGCTCAGTCTTCCCTGTCCTGCTGTACTCTTGCAGACTGCTCCATCACCAAGTTCCTCAACCGGATCCTGGGCCTGGAGGTGGACAAGCAGAACATGCTGTTCCAGTATTTCTCTGATACTTTTGACTATCTGATTGAAAAGGACAAGAAGGAGGGCAAATATGACATGGGCATCCTAGGTAAGGAGGAAAGGGGTGATGAGGCTTCTTATACCGAACCCCTGAGGTTCCCTGCTCCTCCCTGTGCTGACCACTGGCTATTCCTCTGTCCCCATCGCCTTCTCAGATGCTGGAGGGTCCCAGCCCCACATAGCACAGATCCTGAGACTCCTGTGCGGGAAGAGGAGGTGGCACAGGGAGATGGATCTTACACTTGGACATGTGTTTTGGTCTTTCTTTGTGCTACAGATTTAGCTCCAGGAATTGATGAGATCTACGAGGAAAGCAAGGAGGTCTTCCTGACCCCTGGGCACCCACAGGATGGGCAGGTTGTGTTTTATAAGGTAGGCAGCCTGCAATGCTATCTTGACAGTCCAGTCTTCTCTGTTGCTTCCCATGCTGGAGCTGTGAACTGCTGGATCCCTCCCCCTGTCCCATGGCTGTTTGTCATGCTTGTGTCACATTTGCTGTGGTCCTGAGCACATCACTGATGCTGGGAATCACACAGAGGAGGCAAGGAGAGGCCCTGTGCTGCCTAAGGGCTCTCTGGGCTGTAATGCCCCACAGCATAGCCTGGCAGAGCCTGTTTCCAGGCTGCAGCATCACCAAGCTTGTGCTGAGAAGGGCATGTTTTGTGAGACAGACACTGATGCTTTTGTCCCATGCTCTGAAGTTACAGAATCCGTGTTTGTCCTCATTTAGATCAGCGTTGACAGAGGACTGAAGTGGGAGGAAGCTTATGAGAAGTCACTGACACTGACAGGATCCTATGATGGGTTCTACCTCTCCTACAAGGTGGGTTCTGGGGCTCTGTCAGGATGACGCCTCAGCTGAGAGGATATTTTCCTCAGGGGAGGTCTGTGGCCCTTGGGCTCTGTCTGACCTCATGCTGGGGGCTGGGAGATGCCTCCAAGACCTGCATGGAGAGGGATTAGTTCAGACAGGTACAGGCCTGGGGGGAGAGACCCATGCGACTGTAACCATCAGTTCTACCTCAACAGACACGAGGCAACAAATACACCTGTCTGCTGGCAGAGCAGGGCCGTGGCAAGAACTTTATCCTCTACAAGCCAAATATTGGGAAGCAGAGCCAACCTGAGAGCTTGGACAGTCTGCACAAGAAGTATCGGCAGGTAGGCAGGAGCTGCAGTCCTGCAGCGTGGGGAGAGGGAAAAGCATCTTTCTCTGAGCAGGGCTGGCTGAAGTACATTCATGTAACCCTCTTACACCTTCTCATATCCCTATTGTGTGTCAGACAGAACCAGAGGTAGCACCTGGGTGTGCTGACTCCCAGTCCTGGATTTCAGGTGTCAGCTCTATGTCAGACAATGGAAAATCCTGACCTCTAACTGTAATTGCTTCTTCTGCAGGTGACGCCTGAGGAAGCCAAGGAGCACTGGGAGAGCTGTTATCACTTCTCCTTGAAAAAGTGCAACCATGCTGTCTGGTAAGGGATGCACAGCCCAAACCTGCCCAGCTCTCAGGGTGGGGGGGCTTGTCCTGTGCTCCACAACAGTGCTGTTGGGGTCTGGGCTGTGGCAGTGAGTGGGGGACGTGCTACGGAGGCAGTGGGTGTAACAATCTGCCATGCTGATTCAGGTGGTTTTCTCCCATTTGAAGGAACAGGAGCTGCAAGCTGATCCAGGAGGGGAAGGAGTGTTTCCAGGGCATGCGCCTGCGTCACTACTACATGCTGTGTGGAGCCCTGCTGAGGGTGTGGAGCAGGATTGCCAGCATCATGGCAGACATCACTAACACCAGCTACCTGCAGATTGTCCGCCTCAAGACCAAGGAGAAGAAGAAACAAGTTGGTAGGTGAAATATGGGGAAGGGAATGGGGGTATTCTAGGAGAAGGCCCCTCCTTAACTGGGCTGTGTCCTGGCCTGGCAGCACTTGGACAGCTGAGGCCACCTGACGTGTGTTTGGGCAGAGAGTGAGAGCTTTGGTTGCAGCCCCATCTCCCTGCTCCACAGCCTGGCCAAGAGGCAGAGTGGATGCCAAATGCTCGTGATGAATGGGCCCTGGTACTTCTGCCTCTGTCCCCACAGCTCCCCCTCCCTTCCTGAAGTGCTCTGGGGACTGAGGCACGTTCCTCCCTTAGGGATAAAGATCCCCGAGAGCTGCGTCCGTAGGGTGCTGGAGGAGCTGAAGCAGATGGATGAGAACGTGAAGCGGAAGCACAACCGACTCCTCCAGGCACAAGAGCAGAGCCTGCAGTTCCCCCTCCCCCTGCACATACTGCAGCAGCCCCTGGACCTCACGCAGACAGCGCCTAGGCTCCCCCTACCCCAGCACTCCCTGCGCCAGGACGAGATCCTGGACCTGACCTACAGCCCTCCCAGCGACAGCATTCCTGACATGATGAACCCAGAGCCCAGCACTCTGTGCTTCCCCCCGGAGCCTGTGCTCCAGCCCCACCAGCAGCACGGATCTCCCTTTGGCTTCAGCCACCTTCCTGCCTTCAAGAGCCCGGACGCCATCCTGGAGGGGAGCGTGCCTCTGAGCTCCTCGCTGCAAGAACATCAACCCCTGCCTCACCCTGAGCCCTCACAGACTCTGCAGCAGCAGGAAGACTTTGTCCAACAGGATGGAAATATCAATTTCAGAGAGATCCTGGAGGACATGCTGAGGACGTTCAGTGGGGCCCCTCAAGAGAACATACTCCCCCAGGAGCGCCAGAGTGTGATCCAGTTTTGGAAAACCCACTGAACTTCTGAGAGGCTCTGGGTGCCCCGGGTGACACTCAGCCACTGCAAACCCATATCCTTTGGTGCAGAGATGAGGGCTGGGGAGCCCTGGCTTTTCTACTGGTTTGGACCGATCCATTTCTTTTTTTGAGGGAAGAAAAAAAAAAAAACAAAACAAAACAACTATAGTTCCTTAAAGCAAAGTCTATTTATATATAATATACAGTCAGGCATGTATAGATTTGTATATAACATGCTTGGGGGGTAGTTGAGTGCTGCAGAGTTCGGCTGATCTGGACTGATGGTCTCTGCTGTGTTCAAGTCCTGCTCACGGGTCAGTGCTGTGTGAGACCGAGGAGAGACACCCATCCCCTGCAGACTACTGAGTATCCAAGCCAGGTTGTGCCTCTCCCAGCCCAGAGCTCTGCAGCTACAGCCCCTGAAGCTGCCTCAGCTTTGCAGCAGTTGCAGGAGCTGACTGCACCAGCACCTACTTAGCCAGGATCATGGCAGAGCTGCTGAGTTTGTCACAGCTCAGCCATGCTGGGACCACGCGGGGTTTGCCTGGAGCACGGGGGCCATGAGTCCCATTGACCTCTCCTGAGCCTGCAGGGCTCCTGCAGCTGGCCACGCTGTTCCCAGATTTTGCTGTCCTGTGCTTTTTGTCCCGGCCTTCTCCCCAGCCCTGTGCTGCAGGGCTTCTTGGCTGGGATGGGGATGGCCTGGCTGCGTCACCCAGCGCTGCTCTCAGCCCCAAAGAGAGGTCCCTGGCGAGCACAGGGACGTGCAGTATTGCTGCTCATCCAACCTCCAATACCAAAGAGCAAACGTCTGCTTTGCACTGCACTGCCCCAGATCCCCACCTGCCCCAGCAGCAGGGTGGGCAGCTGCCCACCAGCACAGAGGGCGCTGCTGCCAGCCCCGCTCTGCACCTCGCACCTCGGCAGGTCCCGGGGTCGTGTCCTTTGTTTTCTCTGCTTAACCCGAGGAGTGTGGCATTGGGCTGGCAGCGGTGCCCGGGGGCAGCTGCTCTGCATCCTCCCTTCCGCATCTGTTCTCTGCCTTCGGTCACCTGGGTGTCCCTGGAAGCAGCACCGGGATGCTTTCAGGGGGGGAACGATGTGAGCCCCTCCCCAGCTCTTGGCAAGGACATGGAGGGGCCGCCCCCTGCCCAGAAGGTCAGTCTTGAGGGGCTGCAGCTTTCCATGTGCCCCTGAGCCCCTCCAGGCACAGAGGCCCAGCTTTGGGAAGCGCCATGGGTCGCTGCAACCCCAGAGACTGGGGGGGCTGCCTGCCCCGATGCGCTGAGAGCAGGGGCAGCCCGTGGACTCCCTGCTCCCCACCAGCCTCACTGTTTGACTGTGTCCAAGGAACCCTCCTTACCTCACAGCCCACACCAAAGATGGGAGCTGCTGCGTGCCCCCAGGCTCCCAGCAGAGCAGGGCTCTCCCCTTCCCCTCCTATTTAAAGTACTGCCCGGCTCACAACACTCGCATTCGCTCACTTGGCACTTGCTGAACTCTCAGCAACGAGGAAAAAAGGATACCAAGAAAACCCATTTCAGAGAGACTGAAAACTCAGGAATCACAACGAGGTATTCCCACCCAGGTGCCCTTTGCCCACCACTGTGCCACGTTACCAAGAGTCCCACGTGGCAGCTTTGACACACGATGTTAAAATATATGCAATGATCCCTCCCCCATCTCTGAAAGACAGAGAGCACCTTCAAGGAACCCCTCCCTGCCCTGATCCTGTGGTTTTGTCAGGGTTAATAATATGTAACGATATCTTTTAACTAAATTATTATGCAGTTGTCCTACTGATGGTATGTCTTTTTAAACGAGCCCCTCTTTTTCTTCCCTTCCACCTTTTTGTTAGCACTTTTTAATCTGCTTGTCGTTTGCCTTTTGTTTTTTTTTTTTTTTTTTTTTTTTTTT
>PPHD01025752.1:0-11664 GCA_002909625.1 Bambusicola thoracicus
AAAAAAATCAAAGCAAAAATTGATTGAAATTAGCTGAAGTCTCTGGGGAAAAGCTCACTTAAAGAATATCTAGAGCACAATTGCTGGCTTTCCAAGGGCAGTTTCCGAATCAACTTTCTAAAAGATGTAGTTGGACACAACTCAGTGATTTATAGCCATGTTCATGAAAGCAACTAGTTTATGGGGGTTCAGTTGTGGTACACTCTTTATTTTGTTGGAGTAGCTTAAGTATTTAGATAGCATTACTAATTTCTTGCAACACGAGGCAGAAACCTAGTGTGATGAAATAACTTGCTGAGCAGTGTGTATGCATTTCAATATTTAGACACCTAATTTATTTAAATAATAATTCTAATTCCATTTACAATTGATTTGATTTTGGAACTGATAGAATTATGTCTTTACAATAGAACAGTTGTCATTAGTTCTGTTTGAGTATGGCAAAGAAGTTAGTGATGGTAAATTGGTTTTATTGCACTGTTTGCTTTTTGACAAAGATTTATAAACTAACTGGTATCATCCTGCAGATGGTAACTAATAGAGGAAGTAAAAATATTTATGCAATAAACAGATGGCAAAAAATAATTTGCATTGCAATATACTCCCCGTGACACTTAGGTTGTTGTCACATGATTAGGAGTGACCGGTTGCACAGTATGGCAGGGTATTGCTTGTTACTGAGCTGGAGTTGACCATGTGTGCAGTCTTAATTCAACCTCAGCTTCAGAGCTAAGATAGTTTCAAACTAACCGTTGGTTTACACTGTGACTATGGCCTTATTTGCAGCCCTCTGTATTTTCTTAGTTGTGAACAGTTCCCTTTCTTAGCTGCATGGTTGAGATGTTTTCCAATCCTTGTGTTCTGCCCCAGAATGACAACTCCTGTAGCAATTCTGGGAAACAGTCACAAAAGTCTCTCAAAACCAGTGCAGTGTGAATACGAAAAGCAGTTAACCAATATATTAAGAAGAGCGAGGACAGTACCTACCTAAACTCGCAGACATCCCATATTCAATAGATAATTCTTTGCTATGTTTAGACGTGTTGTGAAAGCAGTGTAAGAACTTGATTTGCACAAGAGACACAACACTCGTTTTGTTTTGGTTTATTATCATTTTATTTCATTTCAGTGCCAGTTGTTGATTAAATAATGCTTTAGTTAAATAATGCTATGCATCATTAATCACATTTCAGTGAAAATCTACGTAAAGCAATTCTTTTAACTTGGATTGAGTAGAACATTAAATCCTTTCCTACTTTTTAGTAAGCTCTACTACCACCAGCAGCAGGTGGAGCCGAGTGGTGCCAGGAGCTTCTGAAATACTCCTGGGTAACAAAGGGCTTTAGTTTAGTTATGGAGCTCCTAACTCCAAACTGGGTCTTTTTTCAGAGACCCCTCTCTAGACTAACTCCTGCTCAATAAGGCGTTTTATGGAAGCAGGACGCTTTATCTCTCTCTTGTCATAGATATTAAGTGAAAAATAGTACAGAGGTATTGGCCCAAACTGTCAGTTGGAGCTAAAACTGCATGAGCCATTAGTCCATTTTCTTGTCAGTCTTTATAAAGAAAAAAAAATGGTGGGTTAATACAGTCATTCCTTTCTTTATGCTGATAACATTTTGGTTTCAACATAATACAGGATATATGTATTTTAATAGTTGACTTAATCTATTTTAATAGATTTTATTGTATCTAGGACTTTTTTGAAATGTTTCAGTGCTTATGACTTGCTCATTGGGCATAAACTAAACTTCACATAAAAACTATCAGCATAGTAGTAATGTTTTTATTTTATTCCTTCTAGATATCATTTAATGAGCTTTGCTAGATACAATTTTCTGATTAAAATAAAGCTGATTAAAAAGTAAATTAAAAGTAAACTCTCAATGATTGTTTTATACTGTAACATTTTTAATCACAGAAGTTGTATCAGCTGGATACGTTTGCATTGCACTATCATGCTTGCCATGATGCTACTGTATTTCTGATTGCATGCACCACTGAGGACCTCAGTCTGCAGAACTGCTGAAGTTGTATTATGATAAAGAAAATCATATATGAACATTATTACGCAAACAGTCAATCAGATTATAGTTCTTAATTTTTGTTCTGGTAAATCAGTGTTCTTAATCAGCAGTATTCCAAGTACTGACATTGTTTCTTGCTTTCAGAGAATGATATCCAAGTTGTTGTTTAATGTTTTGTTTTTAAAGTGATGTTTGAAGAAGGTGAATTACCTTTAAACTCCATAGATCATCATTTAAGGTTCATAACTGTTTGCCTTTTTCTGCCATTCAAAAAAAAAAGCAGTTGAAACAGCTGCACTCTTATGACTCTGTATTCTCCAAATCACTATCAATAATTTAAAAGAGCCGACACACTGTGAGAAAACCTTGTATGTCAGAATTAATTGTTCCTTTTCCAATCTCTGTGTATTAGAGAGCTGCTTGTTGTACAGCAGGAAACATTTGTCTGTAGCGTACAACTACGCACACTGAAATTGTTAAGCTTTGTTTTGACCAAGCTAAACTTGTGTGCGAAAATGTGCAAATGCACACATGCAGTTATGAGGAGTCAGCAGGAGCTTGTCTACTTTGAAAGGCTAGTCAGTGTTTGTCTTCCCATAATGTAATGATAGCTTCATGTGCAGCCAGCTCCTCAGCTGGTGTCTTAAGTCATTCTACTTCTCTTAACTTCCCTGAAGTGGTGCATTTACACTACCCAAGTGTCTGGTTGTCCTGCTTATTAGAATAAGATCTGCTGGAAAAAAAAGAATGGAGCTGAACTAAGCCATTTTTTTGTTAAAGGTGCTTTTCTCTAACAAAGCACTTGAAAGTCCCTTGGAGTTACCAGAGCAAGTAAACAAAAATTATCACACAATCTGGAATGGAAATAATGATCAAACATCTTTTAGGTCTACCTGACAGCATGTTGGTGTAACATCAGAGCATCTGATAAATTTATCCAATTCTGCTTGACTGCATCTTTCTTGATTTGACTTTTCTAGCACATCACCTTGTCCAGATCTTTATCAATGTGAAATACCATTGTGGCAATGTCTCCATCAGTGTTGGGACAGACACTGAGGCTGCACAGATCTTGAACGAGCACAGAGGAAATACTGAGGTTCGTAAACCTTTTCGTGTTTTACAGTTACCAAGAGGTTGCTATTTCATCCTCTCTTCTAGCAGAAGCTTCCTTTGAAAAGAAAGCATTATTTTCTTCTTACCTTCTGCAAGTCCCTGCTAGGCTGTGGTGGGTCTACTGGGAAAGCTCTGTGCACAAGATTGCTAAAGCTGACATAGCAGACCAAATCCTCCTTTTTGGAGTTCTTAGAGCTTTTCTTTATCATCAAAGCAAATATTAAGGCACGTATGATCTTCAGTATTTATGTCATAACATAGCAAGTATAAAGACACCGACCCTCTTATAATCAATGTAATCCTTAAATTAAAAGGAGAATGTATCAGACCTGTAGACTTCTCTAACATACGAAGTTCTTTGAAACTCTTGTTTTCTCCACAAGTGCTTAGAAAATGTGTTTTATGACGCGGGTTAAGAAAAATAGACATTACTCAGAGTTTAACTTATATGTGAACAGCCATCTCCTGTGCTATCTTCCTGTTGAGGAAGCAGAAGGAAAAGATGAGAGAAGGGGTTGCTTTTTCCCTGTGAACTTGGCTCTGCTAACATAGCACAAAGCATCAGCAACATCATGGGTGGGAATGGGTTTGCATAGTCGGCTCAGTCAGTGACCCGCAAGCCAGTGAGTGAGGATCAGAGGATCTCTGAGACCACTTTACTCTATGGTGATTTCCATTTTTCGTTGTGCTTAACATTTTTGAGGCTGAGGCTTGTTGCAGTCTAGGAGTTTATAGCACAGGGCTGGAGAGATTAAATCTCACAGCAGTACTGAAAAGAAGCTCCCAAGGAAATGAGCGAGAAACCGAACCAACCTAGCTTGGGAGCTTTTTGTTAGGTAGTTAGAATGAATTATTGTTCTGTGATACAGTCAAATGAAATATGTACACAGAATTCTTAGAACTTTCAAATATAAACAAATAATTATACTTCCTGTTAACTTAGTATGAAAAAGCTGTCAGGATAGTTTTTGATGACTTGCACAATGCAACTACTAGACACCACTGAAATTTCATACACATTTTTACCTTATTTTACTAATTTGAAGTTTTGACTCTGTCATTTCCTGACAAATGGAAGTATTAAAAACAGGCTATGGCTTTCTTGTAGCTTTTTTTCTTTTTTCCTTTAAAGGAGCTGCTCTATCTTTGTGGATAACCTTTATGGTACAGGAAATATTATGTGTTTGGAGGTAACAAAGAGAGTGTCATTTTGATAATTATATGCTGTTTGCTACAATTATAGTCCTCAACCTGTAATTCAATCTGTGTGGGCAGACCATATGTCCGTGTGAAACTCCATTCACTTAACGGGTTTTGCATTGGTATGAAGACCAATTTGCATGTCTTAGATTATAAAGTCAGACTAATGTGCATATGCCATAAGCATTTAAAGACACATTCCAAAACCATGACAAGCATAGAAATTACACTAAAATGAGTAATAAGTCCGTGTTTATCAACTGTGCATTAGCTAATCAATACTGAAATCATGGAACTCATTGCCACAGGTTGTTGTGGAGGAAAAGAGTATGAACAGGGTCTAAAAAGGATTAAAGAAATTTATCAGGGCTATAAAGCCTCTAAATCAGGTATTGTAGGATGCTAATTTACTGTTGATAACTGGAGCCTTGGATTTAGACACGATTAGTTTGCAGTTGTCTCCTTACTGAAATGCACAGTGGGCCTTCCTGGATACCTTCAAGCTTCAGCTGTTCTGAAAGAAGTTATCAACCTTCCTATAAAAAGAAGATAGGGATACTGAAACTGCAAGGAAGTGGAGTAGGGAAGAGGAGCAACACCTGAAAAAAAGAAAGATGGATGAAGGTCAAAGGATCTAAAATTCTAAGTGAGGAACAGAAACAGAGCACAGTAGAAATGAAATATTGGACTTTACAGGTGTTATATTCTGTGACTTTTTTCACTGATAGAATACCAAGTGATGAAATGTGGAAGGAAGTTAGCCTTTTATTTGTACTTGTATAATAATGTGTTCTGCAGTAAAATCTGGAGACTTATCAGCCAAAATAGTTATTATGAAGCATACAGGCACAGTTCTGTAAAGTTGGGAGATTGTATATACCTATCAACAGCTTACTGAAGACTCGCTGCAGTCTATAATTATCTGAAGCTGAAATTCTCAATCTACCAGCCTTTATCATTAATCATTTGTTATCACACAAAGTAAGTGACTTGTATATTGCTTCTTTAAACATATGAATTCCTCTGTTAATGCGCTAGGCACATGTATTACTAGGTCAGTACAACAAATTAAAAATTGCAGTGCATAGCAACATCCCAGTACCATAAGGACTAAGTCACTGCTCATAATTTTGTGTGCTAATAGGCTTTGTGATTTGGCAGTTTGCATTATTGGTAGATTGGTAGGAAGAGAAGTTTTGCATCAAAACTGAGTCATTGTGTTTGGAACTGCAGAGGAGAACAGTAGCAAACTCTGATTCAAGGTCAGATTCTTTTATCCAGACCAAACACTGACAAAGTTGGAATTTAAAAGTGTTTCCAGTGGTTTGAAAAAAAGAGCTTAAATATCTGTTAGATTCTTTCTTAAATTTTTTTCTACCTAACATTCCTTTTTTTTTCCCCGTTTGAATTTTCTTAAAATGTAACAGTTTCTCAGAGAAACACACAAGCTTTTCACGATCACATTCTAGTTCTTCACAGAAGAAACAATGACCGGTTATCTCAGTTATCTACTTGTTCAAGATTAATAACTTTTTATTAATTTATTTATTTATTAAAGATTAATAGTACCTTTTTTTGATTATAATTAAAACGTTATCTGTGGAACCTCATGGAATGCTAGATGTAAACAAAAAGCTGAGTATGGAATGACTTAGGTGAAAGTCTTCCGCTCTCCATCACACACTATCGATGCTGATATTAATGTTTTGAGAAGCACTGAAAGAAAGAAATATCAGCATAAAAAGGAGGAAAAAATAATAAGAAAAAAAACACAAAACTAATGTATTTTGCAAAAGTAAGAATTAATCTTTAAGCAGCATATTTTTGCAAGTCTTACTATAATTGCTTTTGTTAAGCATATTGAAAATGTTTGGTCCTCTGCATGGCATCATAAAACTGCTTGATTTCTTACTGATTTTTTTTAATATCACTTCAGTAAAATAGGTTAGCTGTTAGAGGCTATATTGAAGTGCGTAAATGATATTTGTCAGTCACATAAATTCTATTCGGTGTTAAAATTGGTTGCAAGTATCCTAGACTGTTCCATGAAGAAAATGTAATAATCTATTTTTATATGTTTATTCAAGTTTTCTTCTTCTTAATATAGTCTGCTTTTCAGAATCTTATTTTATGATGCTGAGAGTGCTATTATGTGCAGGTTCTTAAAACCTTTACATACTCCCTAAACCCTCTCCTATTCAAGTAATCATTTTGGTTGAATATAAGCACTTTTCATTGCAATGGTTTGGCAAGATTATACAGTACATAAGACCCTGTAAGATGAAATTAATCTCAGTCATTGGACAAGACAAAAAAATGCTGCTCAATGAATATTTGAAAGTATCATTCAGATTGTAGTAATAGTACCCACTTTCAGTCATCATAAAGAGTACAAATATAGCAAAGAAGCATTCTTTACTTTCAGATTCATAATTCAGCAGATTAGTGACTAGTTTGAAGTTGGAGCAGTGCAGAGGTAGGGGAAGGAGAATGTTTGTGTAAGCAGGCTAATGCCTCACGTTTGCAGATGGGACATAGTATGGTATAATTAATACAGGAAACCTCTAAGGGAGGGTAGAAGAAAAGGCAAGTGGTTGAATTGAAACATGAATATATCCAGAAGTTAATGATTCTAAATGAGTCATTCATTGTCCAGAACACCATGCCATGGTATTAGGGAACAAAAAATGTATTTATATTTATCCTGGAATAATATCATCTTATATTAAATATTCATTGTTACACAGATTTGCAGTAATCAGTCAAAACTGTGTCCTCTCTGAAGAGATCATGTCCTAAAACAGGGCCAGGCAAAAGTGCACGGGGGGATGAAGTGGTTTCCTACAACCATTCAACAGGGAGAAGCACAGGTGCAATGCAGGCTCATTGGCACTCCCAGTAAGGAATCTTATAGGCAGCCCTTCAGTGACAAGCACTACCAGGACTGATGAAACAGCATGCTAATGAGAAATGGCATTTCATTGTAATTTATTAACAACAAAAAAAAAAAATCGAGAGGATTGTATACTTGTGTCTCTTTTTCAGCTGCTGATTTCGAGTTCCACTGGAGCTAAAGAAGGAACAAAGCAGTTTTAAACAGCTGCTTTTCAAACAACTAAATTCATTTTCTGATCAGAGCTGAATTTTAAAGCTCTTAAAACATCAACTTCCATCTGAAAATGAGGGTAGGAACAGCCAAGAAATTAAATGATTTACTACCAGACCATTTTTATTAGCAATATGCCTCCCCACTGGCAATGCAACTTATGAGCCTGGAGCTATTCGCTTTTATTCTGTAATGGGTTCCTTCCATGGCCTTTACTCAGAACAGCCAAGAGCAACAGAAGGAGCTTGTGTCTGACCTTTACTCCTAATAGGAAAGAGATAAAGCTGTAGCAGTGGTTTCTTGCAGCAGTTTTACAGCGTACTGCTACAGCTCATTACATATGGCAGGCTGACCTATATATTGAATAGGTCAATGTTCCAGGCAACCTGTCTTCAGCCTTCCAGAATGTCCCTTTCCTTGTCACTTCCTGTTCCACTCTTTCTCATCTTTCTGTATGCTTTGCTGAGTATTTCTGTTATTATTGTCTTGCGAACAACAGTGCCCTTTAGATCTGCTGTGCAGTCTAGCCACCCTAAATTCTCCCTGTTCTGATTTCACTTTTGGCACCAGTTATGAACATATTCTTTCCCATCCTCAAAGATGCAGAACTGCTCCCACAGAACAGAGAATCTGCTCTATCAAATAGTGTTATTTTGCACTTTGTAGCTGTTGTAGTTTCCATGATAACAAATAGGAGGCATTACTTTCAGAGCAAAGTCATCAGTTTATTTACCTGGAGCATGTGATAGTGAAGCAAGAAAGCAGAGAAAAAAGTCTATTCAGTTTTATGATACCTTTTTTCTTTTCTCTCCTAGAGGAGAGAAAAGCATTCCTTGGAAAGCTTTGGGATTTAGTTAGCAGATGATTAGAATGGAACCTGAGTTTCCTGACCTTTGTTACTGAGCCTTACTAACAGTCTGTGGGAAAAATTACAGTATGGGTTATTTCACGTTGGTGCGACTGAAACTTTTTTCAAGATGTGGTAGTTACTGAACTTACATTTAGACATGCTAGCAGAGAGCCATCACGCTACACTGCTTTCCTTTTAAACAGGTCTAGTAGAAAATTGTCTCTAGCCAGCAAATACACGTTCAGCACAGATGGGAACTTGGCCTGCAGCCATTTTATTGACCTGAAGAGAAGGTGCTTTTCATAGCTTAACTGGAGCTGTTTAACCGCTAACACCCTTTACAAGAAGCAACCTCCCTCCACCCCCAACTGCACTTAAAAATCAAGGCATTCAAATGTCCAAACCTCTTAATGTTAAAGGTAAGGGGTAAAACAGAAAAGTCAAAAGCTTTAAGAGTGTAGATATATTCGGACTTGTGTTCACATCTATGGCACTTCCCATCATCATTTTTCTGACCAAATATAAAAACAAATCTGCCAAAAGTTGGACCTTCAGCGAGTCTGTCACCTTAGTATTTATATCACTACATAAAAGCTTCAGGTAAAGAGGCAACCATTTGGCATCTCTATTCTATGCTTCTCTATGTAGGAGATAATTTGGCTGTGTGTTTTATGTCCTTTTTGGGCTGCCACAATTATATGGAGGTGCCCGGGGATGCCAGTGGTTTCCAACTAGTGGGAATATCAAAGTATTCTCCCAGTATTTTTCTAAGATATGTTCTCCTTACTTAACTGCCTTGTGCTGTGGGAGCCTATGTAGTTTTCTATCAGTTTCTGGATGCACAGCACTAGACATAGCAAACAGAGGGTATCTAGTTGTTGACAAGGCTTTTGTGCTGCCTAAACAATTATATTGCTGTAGAAAATATGTGTAAATATCTTTTATGTTTCCACAGAACTTCTGGAAAAATAATACAGGAATTCTAAAATATAAAATGTTAGGAAGACTAGAAATGCAGTGACTCACTTGACTCTGAATTTTAACCGGAAAAGAAAATCTTTATAACAATAGTACATGACAAATACAGTGACAGTATTTTGGCTTAGTTACGTCCCTAAATATAGGGTATTAGAAATGCCAGATGATTTAATAGAGTTTTATTTCATATCTGGTCTCTGATAACCCAGTTAAGAACACTGAATGCACAGATCCAGGGAAAGAGCTTCTGGTTAATACCTGAAGCACCTTAAGCTGCACGTGGTCACACTGCAAGACTTTCTTTTGCAAAACCATTAACTTAAAAGTACTAACACTGTCTGGCTTTTATTTTTCTCTATTTTTTCTTTCACATATATGGCGTATATTTCTAAGAACTTTAAGGGAAGGGTGATCAAGGAAGCAGATGGTTTATAAAGACAAGAGCAGGTAGTTTGGCTCAGTAATTCTGTGCTAGAGTTGGTGCTGTTTGACTTCAGAAGATCATGCATGTATGGCCTGCAGAACTACCTCCTGAAATTTCATGAGGAACGGTGAACCCTGCAACTCCGTAAAGAGGCAGGACTTTGTCTAGAGCAGACTTTTGCTGGAGTCCAAAAAGGCACTTTTGACTATTCATACAGATGTGGAGGTTGATACACTGTATACAGACTTGGTAGTTTCTGTCTCACCAGCCTTGTAAAGCACATGTTCTTTCCAACATATGAAAAACTTGTGATCATTTTAAGTGCCCATTGCAGGACACCTCCAAGAAATGATTACTCTCTGAAAGCAAGCGCCATCAAAGACTGCAGTTCAAGTATCTAGAAGCTTCTTCACTCTTAAAAGTCCTCAGCATTCCTTTTAATTGTGCAAATCCACATTTTGTGGGCACAGCATAAAGTAATCTGTGTAATCTTCTGGTGTTTATGACATTTAACTTTAAATAATGTAAAAAAAATATTATTACAGTGTAACTAGGCACTATAGTCTGGAAATAAGCTCTCATTTTAAATGCACTATTACTGGAAAGTTACTAACACAACAGATGTTGTGAAGATATCTGCTGTTTTTCTGTTTTGTTGGCTAAGCCTGCACTGTCAGTACTTCTGCTTTGCAGACATACAGATGTAAATTCTCCCTAAGCAATTCCTAATGCTAACAGCGAAACTATAAATTGCAGCTAATGCAAGAAGATGCATCTGAAATGTTGAAGGATTTTCTGGAAATGTTGCCTTTATCTTTGCATTTAAATAGATCCTTACTGATATCACCTCCTCCAGTCCTCAGCCAAAAGTATTTGTTGTGCTTGACTCTTATCGGTTTATTCAGCTCAGGAGTAGTAATCAAGTGTTTCATTTATACTTAGCGAATAGGGTAAATAGTCCCCGTAGTTGTTCATTAAAACCCCCACGATGTATGCATCAATTACCAAACAGCTTGAACAAAACAGAGCTAAATTAACTTTCTGAAACACGTTGTCATAGCCAAAAGGAGTGTAAAGCATTAAAAGTGATTTCATGGCTTAAAGTTCATCCAAAGTACTATTAGCTTTAAGTCCAATTTTCAACTGTCAAGGGGAATATTTACAATAGTAATTTCAGATCATTATCTTAGCATTTCAATGCAAATAGCCACAATTTAATTCATTATTACTCACATTACATCTTTATTTTGCCACCAACTGGTGGCTGACATTTCCCAAGCTACTAGAAAGAAATGCTAATTAGACTGGTGTGCACTCTTACCCTTTCTTAATTTCATCATGTTTGTTCTTCTTCAGTGACATGAAGTATTTCTCTCCTTCTGGTCAACCATTGCCTTTTATCCCCTGCATCTCCTCAGCGGACGGGTTGGCAAACTGAAACAGTGATAGGGCAAGTAAAATAATTGCCTCTTTCTGCCTTGTTCGGTAAAGTATCTAAGAGTATCTGTGCTAGTATGGCAAAAATGATCCCTTTCACTCAGCCCTCCCACCCAACTTAATTTAGAAAATCTGAAGTGATCTCTGGAGTGGAATACTATATGCATTAATATGCAAATGAACTGCCAAGAAAGTTCAGATTTGCATTTAGACTGGACAAAAGGGAAGGAAATGGCTTTCTCATGCTGTTCCCTTGCATCACCACAATTTCACAAATTACTAATCCCAGAAATGATGCCAGAAGGGACTTTCTCACTACATTTCATTCATGCTCTAGTGCATTTGATTCATCTCAATATGCCTGGCATTTTACAGTAAACCTGCAAATTTAAAGTGCAAGTCGAACCTCAGCAGCTTTGCTAAGAATCAGGTGCGTTTGAAACAAACACAATTGGTAAACATTAAATGAAAAAATATCCTGTCCTGCTAGGGCTAGAATAGTAAGAGGTGGGGGGGGGGGTAAGGT
>PPHD01025753.1:0-11663 GCA_002909625.1 Bambusicola thoracicus
TTTTTTACTTTCTTAGGTCTTACCTCCAGATGTTTTAACACGGGTCAGTGAATACGTGCCAGAGATCGTGGCATTTGTGAAAAAGATTGTGGATAATGGTTACGGGTAAGCTTGCTACTGAATGCGTTTGTGTGTTTGTACTGTACCACAGCCAGAAGGATTGCTTTCAACACTCTGAACTCTGTTCTTTGTTTTCATATGGAACGATATTCTTTTCCAAAGATAGCATTTCATCAAATAAAGACATTTCAGAGTTCTTTTGTGTAAGACCTGCTGTGGTTAACCTGATGAAAATTTGCTGTTCTATACTTTTAATTTTCAAAGGGACAAGTTAGGTAGTTAAATTAATAGGGTGAAATCCTTCCTCCTTAAAATAAACATTCAAAGTCCAAATCACTTGAACTGAGCTTGATTTACAGTCTTGCAGTTTTGACTTACAGGGCTTTCAAAACTACATCCCTGAGTGGATTGCTGGATATCAGTTGTAAATAATATAGATTAAAAAACAAAACAAAACAGAGCACAACAGTTTATTCTGAAATTAGGGTCTGACATTGTCTCATGCTTGGGAAAGCTGGGCTAATCCTCTAGGAGTTCATAAGTATCATGATAGATTCCTGACTGAGTGGTTTTTTTTTTTTCCTCTCTTATTGGCCTCAGTTTTTCAATGTGGATATGTTTTTATTGTGAAAAAAGCAAAACTGTTGTTCAGATTGCCATCATGTCTGGCATGTTCTTGCTTTAAACCTACATTTTTCTTCAAAAGAAGAAAAAAAAACAAGATTGAAGATGGTCTGCTTTGAGCTATGAGCATTCACTGTAGTCTTAAAACTTTTTTTCTCAGACTTCATATCACGTTTGCAGTAGAGAAATTTAGCAAAGCAAAGGGGGACAAAATAGGCTCTGAAACAAATACGATTCTTATTGTATTACTGCAAAATATTAAAAGGGACCAGGAATGTTGTATATATTTACTGGGACTGTTAAATTGGCATCTCATCTCTTTGAGAATTTAACAAAAAATATTCACTGTCCCTTCAATGAGTTTTATTCTGGCACTGAGTGGCTTATCTGAACTATTTATGAGAATGCCTTAGAACTTAGGTGAGACTTTAGCTCACTTTAGCAGCACCATACTGTATGTTGGTTCACTAGAGAAAGTAGGAAGGTTAGTGATCTTGAGTGTACAGTTTACTTAAGTCTTGGTAGAAAAGTAAGCTATATAATTATCTTTTAACTTTTCAGGTATGTGTCCAATGGATCTGTATACTTTGATACTGTGAAGTTTGGTTCCAGTGAAAAACACTCCTATGCTAAGTTGGTTCCTGAAGCTGTAGGCGATCAGAAAGCTCTTCAAGAGGGTGAAGGTAAAAAGGGGAAATAATGTTTACTTAAGTTGCTCACATGCTGATCTCTTCAAGTGATTTAACTGACGCGTAGATAAAACTTATTGTCCAAATTAAATGGTTTGTTTACCTGCTGTGCTTCCTTTTCCTTAGAATTCCTATTCTAAAGTGTTTTAGCTTGTGCTAGCACTTTGCTGGGTTTTTATCTGGAAAGCATAAAGAATTGTCCATTCTACAACGACATTTATTGTTGTTATAGTTGTTAGTATATTTTATGTATTTATTATTGGGGTTGCAAATAGTATAATTGGTGGAGTATAGCCCAGTTATGTGGCTGTTAATCTGATTCAAAGTAGGAGAAGCAAAGACTTGAAGCTGGGTCTTCCACATGCCAGGTGAAAGCTCTCCTACCAGGCTGAGGCTATTTTATGACAAATATTTGTTGACATTTTTTTCTTTCTCATTTCTCTCTAATACAGAGAATTATTTTCATTTTATAAGCCTTGTTGTATTGAACTAAATCCAAGTATAGATCTTTTGATTCGTGCTATAGCAACAGATTAGCTTAAATAATGAGTTTTATTGAGCATTTTATCTACTCTTAATGATGTAGAAATCATCCACAAAATGTATAATCCATAAAATGTATCATAAATATATTGAAAGATTTTTTTATGTTATGCTTGTAGGCAGAATTAAGATAACTAGCAATATCTGAGAGACAAGACATTAAATTAGGTGTGATTTTTTATGCTTGATTTTAAACTCTGATAGCTGAGATTTCCCAACAAATAAAGTTATTTTAGCTAGCAGAGTGAGCAGAAATTGTGAACTTTAGAAGCTGCAACTAATGTAAATAGAGGGAAGTAAAATACTCTGTGCTCAAAGTGCATAGTGACAAGTATGCTGAAAGACTGAGATTGCAAGTATCTCAACCTGTACATCAGAATTGACAAATTTGAGTTTGGCTTTAGTGTCTCTCTCAGGTTCTCATGTGGCAAGTGGTACTGTTAACAAGAGACAGTTCTTGTCAATACTGCAGAAATGGTAAATTCCCCGTGTTTTAAAGATGTGGTAGCAAGACCACCAATCAAATGATCATAAAGAAATGACAGCAACTAATACACACAGCATCTGTGGTAACAACAAAATAATGAACTTGTAGATATTGAAGAATTACCAGCTATTCTGTGTGGCAACTGAGGCAGGGGATGCCAAAGATACCTAGGGCTGTGTTGTATGCATATTAAGGAAAGTTAGTTAGTCTTGATTTTGGTACTTCTGACTTTGGAATGAATTGGTTTTCCAGCCATATTTATCTATGAATATAAGATTTCTTTATTTCTATATTTTGTTTTCTACAACTGGAATGTTGGAATTGTGCCTGTAGAGATAATACAGGTGAATGTCATGTCAAAACTTAACAAGCAGAGCAGCTGATACTTGTTGTCAGCGTTCCTATCAACTAAATATTAATAAAGAAGCCCAAAGAGTTAACAGAGTTAATTATGAGGAAATTCAAGTGCTGAATATTCTTTTTTTCCTCTCAGCCTCACTCAATATCAGCGAGTCCAAAAAATCAGTAATAATTGTGTTTAAATAAAATGTAAGTATTTCCTTTTCTTGTTTTCTTTTGAAAGGTGACCTGAGTATCTCAGCTGATCGCCTGTGTGAGAAGCATTCTCCAAATGATTTTGCTTTGTGGAAATCCTCCAAGCCAGGAGAGCCCTCATGGGACTCTCCATGGGGAAAGGTAAGCACGTTACAACCAGAGTTTAGAGCCTCTATACCTTATTAAGTAACATGTTTTATATTTAACAAATACTGTGCCTTACTTCATATTAATGATGTCTGGATTATGAAGATCTTATATTCACTTGTAAGTTCTGTTGCTATGGTTGTTTGGTTACTTAGAATGCATATCTGTCTGCATGTTCAACACTTTTTAAACAGAATTCAGCATGCAGGCTTATGATGACTGTTATTGGTCAGTCATTTATAATCTTTATCTCCAAAGATTTTTCAATTCTTATTTTTCTTAGTGATGAAAAATAAGGAGGATGATCAAGGCATCGCAGATGCATATGCCATGTTTGATATTTAAGTCCAACAGTATATGTTTATAAAGATGAGCCTTAGCTGTTTTATTTTTTTCCTTTGATAGCACTATATCTCATTTTCTCAGATGTGTGACTGCTTAGGGGCAGACCAGTGAGATGGGTGGGAGAGGAGGACAATTAACTGGTAGTCAGGTAACATCTATCTTCACAGGGACGGCCAGGTTGGCACATTGAATGTTCTGCAATGGCTGGATCCATTCTAGGAGAGTCGATGGACATTCATGGAGGAGGCTTTGATCTCCGATTTCCTCACCATGACAATGAGCTGGCACAGTCTGAGGTGAGTGAGCTGTTTGTCACAGGCCTTTGGTTTCTGCAGTGATAAAGCTGTGTGCTTTACTGTGACTGCAACCCACGCAAATCTTTTTTTTTCTGCTTTGTAGTTTTGTTATGTTTTTTACATTTTAGTATTTTAATGTTTATTATTTTTAAATTTGCCTACATTTTGTACAACCATCTTAGTATTTTCCTCACTATTTTATTCCTAAATTACTCATGTACCCTGAACAATGATATACAGTGTTAAGTCATTTGTGGTTTGTTTTGTCTTGTTTGTTTGTTTTTCCCTGCAGGCATACTTTGAAAATGATAACTGGGTGCGATATTTTCTGCATACTGGCCACTTAACAATAGCTGGCTGTAAGATGTCCAAATCTTTGAAGAACTTTATCACTATAAAAGATGCACTGAAGAAACATACAGGTGAAATTTACTTCAGAATTTGAATGCTTTTGATATAGTTTGAGTAATGTGTGGTAATTGAGGCTTATAACGGAGTTTCCAAAATTGGCTAAGTCTGATTGTCTTTTTTAATTCAATAACTTCAGAATAGCTACTCTGGTTCTCATTGGTATTATCTATATGGATAATAGTCTTCTCCTTTTTTTTGGTATATGTATTAAGAGTATTAATAATCGTGTTCTTAGCTGTGACAACATTGGAGAGCATAAAAATACTTTAGCTTATTATTATTTTTCTTGTTTACTTTAAAACTTGTAATAGCGCGACAACTGCGATTGGCTTTCCTCATGCACTCTTGGAAGGATACGCTGGATTATTCAAGTAATACCATGGAGTCTGCTATTCAGTATGAGAAGTTTATGAATGTATGTAAGCCTTCCATTCCTCCTCAAGTTGTTTATACTTTGTGCAGCCATAACATGATTCAAGCAATAGTACCCAAGGTTGTGTAGGCCTTATCCCCAGAAGGAATTTGCTTTCTGTGTTCATCAGGTGGATCTTACAGTATTTCTTTTGAGCATTCAAGTGTTTCTATTGAATGTTTAATCCATGTGAATACCACAGGCAGCAACATTTCCTTGCAAATGGGAGTTTTTCCAAGTTTTGACATGTCTGAGCATCTTGGCACGCAGACACAAGATTAGTTTCTTAGTTTAGCGTGCTTAAAGGACTCAGTCCGACAGACATTCTCATAACATGTCTATCAGATCAGACATTACACATATATAGTTAAGGGGATATATCATTGTTAACTTGTCTCCTCAACTAATACATCAAACTTCTGGCTTTATGCCTAGTGGCTATAATGTGAGTGGCTGGGCACAGTTCTATTCCCTGTGTAGTTGAGAGCAGTGATTTAAACGTGCATTACCTGCAAGGAGGCTGTCCAGTGTTTTGAGATTGTTGGTTTTGATCTCCCGGTGAAGATATTCTGCTTTTAATATAAAATGTTTGGCTTGTGTCACAACATAAGTGAAAAATGACTTTTCTCTAAACTGGATGCTGATGTGGAGAAAAAAAGAACAACAAAACAGCCTTGCTATAAAGCCATTTCTATTCTTTGTTTTCCATTCCTAGCTACACAAAAAAAATCTGTCATAAAAACTGTTGTTTTCTAATTGTTTTCTGAATGGTATTGTATTTAAGCAGCTCAACATTAGAGTATTGTGTTGCATCATGCAGCAGCAGAGCAAAGGCACAGAACCGAATTATGGTCTGACTGTGATTTACAGAGTTACTTGAAAATTGTGGGTTTCCCTGTTGTGACAGATGCTCAGTAAATCCAGGCCAAAATAGCGTTGAAACTATAAGCTTTATAAGGCTAAGTAAGAAATAATGCTTTTTTTCTTAGTAAATATTGGTTCTGTGTCATTTAAACGGAATTTCAAATATGTTCTTCTATAGGAGTTCTTTTTAAATGTGAAGGATATTCTTCGAGCTCCCACTGATGTGACAGGCCAGTTTCAGAAATGGGAAAATCAGGAAGCGGAGCTGAACAAGAAGTGAGTTGAGCATTCTTACTTCTTCCATGAGTAACCTTATGTAGCATTTGTTTTTTCACTGAATGACTTATGTGTGTGTCAGCTTTATGAACAATAGATGAAATGGTTAACTTCAGTTTTATTTGTGTTAAGTACACTGGCATTGTTCGTTGTCCTGTTTGTGTAGGGAAAGGGAACTACTTTGTTAGGCGGTTGTCATTTCCTTCACTACGTGAAAAGCAGTCTTATTTGAGAAGTGACTGATAATTTTGGATACGGTATTTACAGCTATAGAAATAACATTTTCCATGTGACTAAACTGAGACAAACAGAATTTAATTGACTTGACTAGCAGCACACAAGAACCAGCGTGCCAATATTTGAAAATGTGCTATTGAATGGAAAGAGGGAGTGATATGAATATTGTGGTCTTTCGCTTATGTAACAAACTATCCTTATTGCTTATAATACTAACAAGTTCTCATGTGACTTCTTTTATGTATGAAATCTAAATAAAAGCTTCTTGCATTGCAGTACTAAAATTTTCCATAGTTCAGTTCACTATAGTGACGAGACATGTTAAGTCCAAGTATAGATGCTTCTGTTTAGTAATGTCCTCTGAAGATTTCATCTTCAACTTGGGGTTGGTAGTGATCATCAAGGAAAGGAGGGGAAATATTAAGTAATTGAGGGGTCAAAAGGAAGGGACAAAGAAATAGGATAACAATATATACTGTATAGATATTTTTTGTCTCCTTTATCCACCACTTCTTGTTTTTTCTCAGAAAAAATATTGTATGAAACAGTAGTATCCCTTGCATGATGAAACAGTAGTTTATATACCATATTACTTATTATGCCTTATTCCTTATTATGCCTATTAATAACCATTACAAATGTCTGCGTTAATTTATTTCCTGTAGTTGCTTCATAACAGCTTTATAACACTGTCTTTGTGGAGTGTTAGCTTTTAAATTGGTGTTTCGCATCAGAACAATGCTGAACAGAATCCTAAGCTGTTATGTAGGGATAGGAAATCGATACCAAGTGGTAAATAGACAATTTGTACTGCTTTTAATAACTGATATTAAAAGATCGGTTGTTGAAAATGCACTTGATGTAATTTATCTGGTTAGTTGTTGCCAATTAGATTATTCTACCTGCCTCTGTCTGCAGTAGCAAAACAGCTGCACTGTGATGATGCCTTCCTCTCGCTCATGCTTCAAACATGAATTCTAACCACGTTATGTCCCCTTTAACAGAAGCTCTTCAGAGTAGGTTGCAGGTACTTTTGACATAAATAGTAAAAAAAAGTGTTTTTCTTCTTAGTTTTTATGACAAGAAGGCAGCGATTCATGAAGCACTGTGTGACAATGTTGACACCCGCTCTGTCTTAGAAGAAATGCGTTCGTTAGTCAGTCAGTCGAACTCCTATATTGCTGCAAAGAAATCTGCCAGACAAATGCCAAACAGACTTCTTTTAGAAAACATCAGTTGCTATCTCACTCAAATGCTAAAGGTATGGTATAGCAAGAGGTAAAGTTGCTACTGTGCTGTGCAATTTTAACTGCTGTATTTTTCATATATGTAGGAATTGGTACAGTTTTCACTTACCTTGCAGGAAACTAGAGATCTGCCACACTGTTCTCAATCAAAACAACCCTAAACTGCAGTAGTGCATGCTGCAGCAGGAAAAATTGGGAGTCCTTTATGTTAAATTACAATTTTGCTAATGTTTTGTTCAATAGTACGGAGCTGTTAATACGTGTATGGAATCTTAGACAGTAGAAGAAAAAATGAAGTCAGAATGTCACATCTGGCAGCATTAAACCTAAATCTGAAAGCCAGTGCTTAATATGTCGAATCAATGAAAAAACAAACCAAGATATACCATTAATAGAGCAGTAAAATGTGGGTTAGATGAACTAGGTGGCTTCAAAAGACTCGTATATGTGACTTTGCTTAGTCTTCACATATCTGTGAGCTGATGCATACAATCTCTTCTTCTTTTTTCCTTTTTTTATTTTTCCCTCAACCAGATTTTTGGTGCCATAGAAAGTGATGATGCAATTGGTTTTCCTGTTGGAGGAAATAGTCAAAACATAAACGTAAGTGAAGGAACAAAGTACACTACGCAAAATTACTGTGTTCTTTTGAAAGTCTAAGTTAGTTAAAGTGATTACATTACTGATTTGTAGCTGAGTTACTTCAGATGCAAATATTACAAGGAGAAAAATATAATGAATTGGCATAGGAAGTAGGATTTTTCATTTATGAGACTTGCTTTTTTAATAGGTTTGTTTGACTTAATGACAGACAAATTGTACAGCAACCAGAGGAAGAATTATCTTGTCTTCTGAATGATGAATCTGTTTAAGAAACCACATTAGCTGCAGACAGCACATGATATAGCATAAAGACTCATTACAAGGATTTGTGTATTAAGTAGTTTCAAAAATACAATTATACTGATTAAAGTTCCTTGTGGTACACCAAAAACCAGCCTGGAGGCAGCTGGAGTTTCATCCTCATTTCAATCTCTCTTTCTGGTCTCATTTGTAGCCACAGTATTTATCTGGCTTTTGAAGGTTGTTTTTCCTTAGTCACCCAGCAGTACCACTACGATGCAGAACTTTCCTAGAAATATGTGGGAGATGCTGATGAAAGTGCTGACGGGCCCTGTAATAACAGTAATGTTTTACAGGACGGGGAAGAGAAATAGCTCTACCTGAAAAGCTATCAGCTTTATTTTCTTTCCTCATGATAAAGTTTTGACATGAAAAATAGCACAGGTTTGGCTCAGCATCTTATACAGAGTAGCTCATCTCATGCCGTCTTAGATTCAAAGTTGTGACAATGTGTTCTTCTGTTCCTCCTTAGAAGGACTGATTAAAACATTTGTGATATGGCAAATAGAAAACTAAACAAAAACATAAACAGAAAAAAGCTGTAATTCACCAGGGAAAGAGAAAAGCTTGCTTGTTGGTTGATAATTATCATAATTATCATCTGGTAATTGCCTGTACAAACAGTTATGTTGCTGTGTTGTGGAAATCTCCAATCATTATATGAGTTGGATAATAAGGAAGACAGTCAACATCAGTAGTGAATTTTAATTTAGTTAAAAATTACTTTGAATTTTAAAAGAAAAGCAGCATCTGAACACCAACCTTTGAGGGGAAAATGAAAGTTAAGCCTGTATTTGACACTCCATTTAGGCAGTGTTTATAACAAGACGAGCTTTAGGGAAAGGACTGGCAATGGCTTGGAATGAGAAGCTGTGCCTTTTACTCTTTAGAAGTAATGTTGCCAATGTTAGTAGTAGAGTCAAAAGAATCTGGTATGGAAAGGGGATTTCGATACCTGTTAGTAAACTACATACACATACCTATATATTTTAGTTCTTGTTGTTGATTTTCTTTTTTAATGCAATCAGTTGTAGGAAAACCAGCAGCCAGGTATCTCAAGCAGGTAGTTTTGCTTTTGTATTTGTCTCCTCAGACATTTCAGGTTTTAAGAATTATAATGTAAAGAAGTATAATATAAAAAATGTTTTGGCTCTTCTATTAAATGTTACGCCTTCGTTCTGTCTGCCGTGCAGATACTTACTTTTTGTAGTAAAAATTACCAGGTGAACATTCAAAGTTGGAAAGCTTCTCATTAAAACAGAAGGCTGTGGATCAGACCTGTTGTCTCTTTGTCCAAATTAAAGATGAAGGAATCAATAGATCTGAAAATCATTATCTCCAAAAAAGGCACAATCTTCTTCAAAAGCTCTGAGTAAACAACTAGAGTAATTACCAGGGTTTAGTAAGTTGTTTGAAAGGGGAAGAGATCTGAAGTCAGAAAACCTCAGGTTATGTAGTCTCATTTTCCAAATGACTTAAGCACTGCTTTCAGGTTAGTTATTCTGGAAATAACAATCCTTAGATTTCTTATATATATAATAAAGTAATGATAGTGCATGCTTTTCTGATGCCAACTCATTTGCATGTTGGGGTAATTTTAGTGTAGAGAGGGTATCGGAGATGTGGCTGTAGCTGTTTCCAGAGTCTCTTCTTTCCACCTGACTTCTCAGGCTCTGGTTGTAAATATGACCATGTAACATTCACATTTATAAAATGTTTTATAAAAAGTTTTAAATGAGTCCCTCAACTCCTGTAAAATATGGGTGCTTTTAGAGTATAACAGCCTCTGTGGACTGCTAATTGCACATGGAGATTTAACAGTGGGAGAAACTCTTGGAAACTATAGAGGAATGAAAATTCTGCTTTTACTTTATTTTCTATCTCCATCACCATTCAAAGTAATTCAACTTTGATTATAAGCAATCCCCAAGGTGCCCACCTTCTTCTCTTGGGATTCCAGAAATGCGATGGCAGACAGCGCTGATATGTAATTGGTTTTGTAATGGTCCATTGTGTTCACAAACTGCTTGCTGTTGCTATTTATCCCCACTGACCACAGGATTCTCAGGATAACCTCTTGAGCTTTCATGAACAGCATTTATTTACACTTGAAATAATTCAACAGTGATCTCCCCCACGCTTTTTGTGGGGGAGGGAGTACAGGCAATGCACAGTATTGGAAGCAAATAGAGTTAGGATATGCTAACATTTGAGAAACAGATCTGTGCTCCAAATACAAATTAGTCTTAGCATCATCTTCACCTGGTATTATTTGTGACAAGCAGTTTGACCTAAGAGCACAGAACATGAATGGACATACATCTGGATGTAGCTCTACTGCATGTTTTTGGCAGCTGTTTTTATCTTTGTAGTACATTGTAGTTAGCTGGACTGTTAACTAAACTCTGTGGAACTGTTGTATCAGTAACTGCAGGGAGAAGAAAAAGGAATGGGGGGAGGAAATTGATTTTATTGTCATAGAAGAAAAATTGTCAGCTAATGCAAATTACTGTCCCTCCTTTGACATCTGTGGAGCAATGACACTTTTTTAATAGGTATAGAGCTACCTTGAGGGTCAATTTCCATCCAAAGGCACGTAAATGTGAGCTAGTTAAGAACTCATTGAAAATTAAAATTATTATTGGTTAATTGTAGAAATAATTATCCTACAGATTGAATCTACAGTGATGCCATACCTACAAGTTCTTTCTGAGTTCAGAGAAGGAGTGCGACAAATTGCCAGAGAGAAAAAAGGTGAGAATTTACTTTTTTCTGCATTACTGCATATGAGACTCAAAGGATGCAAGAATCAAAATGGGCAGGGCAAGGTGGATCCAACTGCTACAGTTGCTTTGCTTAGAGAATAAAAGGGATGCAGAGCATTGGTACAACTTTGCAGTTTGATCAAGGGAGCTCCTTTCATTTAGCTCTTTGATTATATAGACGTTGGTTGGCCTGCACTGAAGTACTACTTCAGTGTTTGTTTCCCTGTGCCAATTAAATTCTTGCTTATATGAATTGTTAATTACTGTAAAAGTTGTTCTGACTAATGGCTGGGGATATCACCTCTACACGGTTGTAAGTGAAAGGAGTTTCCCCTGCACAGACACATGCTGACAGAATATTGTTAAATATGAATTAACATGTTCAGTGTTGCCCTAAGTACTCTTAGAGGATCTTTCATCTGTAAAACCTGCAGAGTAAAACAAATGTCCTTGTCTGCATATATACAACTTCTAAGAGTACATCTGTGTCTGTGAAACATTTCACGGTGTACGCATTTGTAAAACTATGTCTATCAGTAAAAATCATACTGAGTATACTTTACCATCACCCAGAATGGCGGGCATTCAAACACAATAATAAAATACATTCTCTATTTTATGAGCGTATTGGTATTTAAAATGGGGACCTACAGTGATGATTTGCACTGGAATTTTGGCTTAATTTATGAATGTATTTGGTCATGTTATTAGATGGAAGAAGGAAAATAGTATGTTAAAGGAAGGAAAATGCAGAAAACTTTTGCAAAGGACATCAATAATTGGTTGTTCAGAGCACCACTCG
>PPHD01025755.1:0-11662 GCA_002909625.1 Bambusicola thoracicus
TTTTTCATTCACAGTTTACAGTACTACTGAGTGTCTTACAGCATTATTTCTAAAGTTCACCAACTGTTCCATCCAAGGAAGAAAGGAAGGTCAGAAAAAACTCAGCAACTCGCTGAGGATCCCTAAGCAAAGCAGCAAAACCCAGGTGCATCTGCATCAGCCCAGCATTCTTATAAATATAGATTCATTTCAAAGCCCTTCAAAGGTCAAAGCCACAAAGAGTTTGCAAAGAAAATATAAACATATGTGCAGAGAACGCTTTGCACATCAAACCTAGAGGTATAACTATGTTTAAGAGGCCTCAATAAAAGCAGTATAACTTGCTGGCTATCTGAAACTGAGATGTGAAGTGTTAGTCCACTGGGAACAGAAGCACCAAACCCAGCCTCTGGATCCCATGCTAACTACTGACCACGTCAGCAGCAAGTTTCCAAACCCCAAACTGACCAGACCTTTGGCTATCATTTCCTCACCTGAGTTTCTTACTCACGTACACATATGGAAAATGACTGCCTTCTCATTGGAGAACCAAACATTTCTCATTTAGAGAAGGAGAAGCGATCGCTGCAATGTGATTTTGGATTCTGGCTTGCTGTTACCTAATGATGCTCATTACGTGCGCTACCACTGCAGGATGTGTCTAAGGGTTCTGAACGCTTGTCTGCACTGATATGTCCTAGAGTGTTTTTAAGTCCAACCTCAAGTACAGACAGTTTGGTCTCCTGGCCACCTGAGCACCCACAGCAGCAGCACAGGGAGCTCAGCACACAAAACCTTACAGAGAAGTGAACTGCAAGTGGAAACACATCAGCACCAGTCTCATAGCCCATACACCAACCCGCAGCCAGCAGCAGAATGGAGACTCTCGGCCTGGCTTAGAGTGAAGCACAGAGAAGGCTAAAAGCATGGCTTTAAATGCGCTACTTCACCTTTTTGAAAGGTGAGGTAAATGTAATGGCTTGCACTGCTGGATGCCATCCTTCAGTACAACCACAGCTCCCATGTGCTCCTCTCCCCAGCAAGAAGTGGGGCTGAGACGTTTGTTCTGCACTGAGTTTCAGCACTCCTGACCTGCACTCAGTTATTACAACTCCATTTCCCACAGCCTGGCGCTCTCTGGAGCATGGTATGCTGTGCCTACAAGTTGATAAGACTGCTTTATGATCTATGGCAGTTGGTTTTAATTAAAGCTGCCTCCTCTGCGTTGCTTTTAGTCTTGTGCAGACAGGAACACAAATGATTTCATCTTTGCCCATCCACCAGCTGCCAGGCTCACACTTATGGGCTGCCATTAACAAGGAAGATTTTTCTACTGCTCCTGCTGCTTCAAGTGGAGTCAGAGGAAGAAAACTAAGGAGAAGACATACAGAGACAGCAAACTAACCCTCCACTTCACCACACAGACTAAGCACAAAACTGATTAAGCACATTACCTTCAAACCTCCCTGCTTGGGGAACTGCTGGAAGCCTGCAGCAAAAGGATAATGAGATGCCAGCCCAACCAAGCTGCACGCAGTCACCTTCAGGGCAGCAGACAGCATTCAGTCTTTGAAGCAGGAAGACACCCTACTTCCTACTCATGCAACTTCATCCTTCAGTTCTCCTGACAGTTTTCCAGGAGGATACATGTTGATTGGAGGTCTAGTTACACTTGGGAGTTACACCTCCACTCTGCCACAGGTGGGACCTAGCAATTAGCAGGGCGCTGGAGGCATTAATGGAGCTTGCTCACCCTGACAAGTCTCACCTGGTCCATCCACTATCTGCTAAGAGCCCTGCTTTGGCTCAGGCCTGAGTTCTCAAGCCACAGCTGAATGCTATGCCATGTCTTATGCGCAGTCCCTGCTGCTCCTGACATGCTGTCTGTCCTTCCTGCATTGATCTTGGTCACGATCTGCCACTCTGAATGACCACGGGGCTGTTAGGTACCTGCTGCTGTGTCCATTTAGCCCTGTCACCTCACTCAAGTGCGCCAGCTCAGTACAGTCACCATAAGCTCCTGCCTTGTGCCTGCCCTTGCCGCTCCCTGATGGCCATCTCAAGCCCTGAACTAAGCATTGTGAAGCTTGGGCCTGCCATGAACAGCCTGAGATTCAGAGGAACCCCTAGCACAGCACACAGCAGGGCTACGTGCAGCCTTCCTCATGTCAGGTCATTTCTCCCAGCCTCCCTGTGCTGAGGGCTCTTAACATTTAGACTGGAGGCGCCACAGCTACTGTCAACTCAAGATTCCCTATTGATGGTCATAGCGCTGGACATTGCTCTGCTGCAGAAGGGCTCAGTTTGCCAGTTCCCCAGGCACTCTCAAGGCACCCGAGTCATGCAGATAGATGAACAAGGCACGTTAAGCTAGTAAGTCCCAGGGAAATTTCTATGGCCACTTCAGGATAGCAGACAGTTTCATCTCTTTAATGTGTGGGATGTGCAGTGTGGTAGTTATTGTGTGTCTCCAATGTTGTCATAGAAGCAAGGAGCATGGGGTTCTCTTTGTACAGATCCACTTTGGTACATCCCAAGCTGGTACATTTGGTGTTTGGTTTCTTTCTCTGGAAGACAAAAAAGCATCGATCTCAGTCCTGTTTGAACTTTTAGGCTATCAGAGCACGCTGTGTTTTTTAAAAGACCCTGCAGTATCCATCTCCAGTCAACAGACTTAAATTGCAGGGGGTAAGTGGTCGCACCAGGCAAGGACACTGCTCAGTAGTTTGTGGCTGTTGATGAAGTTAGCCGATCTATTTGGAAATGCCAAGTATTTTTAGAAATAATTTGTACATTCAGTTTTCAATGCAGAGGAAGAAAGAAAAAGGCTTTTCAAGAATACCATTGACTCAGAATTTGGCTTGAACAAAAAAGCTGAACAAGCCCAGTTCCACAGTTGAATTCTCTTTTTCCATGAAAGGATCAAAAATCTCTTAAAACCGGGTTCAGCACCCAAACCTTTCCCCATCAGAGAAAACGAATACATCTACCTAAAGATAGGAGTTTGGTCTGTGGCTTTTTGGCTCAGTCCATAATTTCACAGGGAGAACGTCCTCCAAGCAGGTCCTGGCCTTGAGCTTGCCTTACCAAGGAGCCCTTCTGAAAGGGCTGAGTAGTTATCAACTGTCTTAAACCTTTTTCCCAATGAATGTTCATCCTTTTGTGTTTTCCTTCTTCGTCTGTTTAGTCATCATGGTTCTTTGTGGAGCCTGGTTGAAAGATAAGGCTCCTCAAGAGCTGGATCTGTGAGGCACAGGAGTGCTAATCCACTCTGTGAAGTGTACCTTGTGACACCCAGCTGGAAGACAGGGTCCTTCTGCTTAGGAATGAAACCCTCCAGCCTTTGCTCAAAACTTGCTTTCGTGATGACTCAAATGAGCATTTCTGCTAGCAGTCTAGCAGGAGCTGCGTATCACACTCGCTGTGTATCATAGCTGAAGGCTCAGAGCAGAGTGAGTTTTCCATAACATATGGAACTTCAATCTATGTTTATAACAAGGCTTGTCATTTATGAGAACTCTCTTCTATGTAAAAGAAAAAACGACCACGCAGGAGATAAAGCACTTTTCAAAGCTATCTCAGAAACAAATGTTTTTCTTCCCAGAGAAATTAAAGTCCAGAATAAATAGAAATGCCAGCCCAAACACAGGAATCCATGCAAAATCCATGCGAGTTGAACTTCCTGGCTCCCTTCATTCTTTCTCATGCAAGCTCCTTGTGTGAAAACCTCAAAGCAAAGCAAGCAGCACCCAGCTGGTCCAACCTCCTTCACCTGGAACATCCTTCCCCCTGCAGTCATGTCTCATGAGGGGATGGATGGAGACACTGCCCCTCCCTGCAGGTAACAGAATGTTGCATGCAAGAGGGCATTTGTTTCAGGTTTTGCATGACCAGATATCTCAGTCTGGCACCAGCCTTCCTTCCAAGAGCCTCAGAAAGACTCTTGTGCTTCTCCCACATCACTGCCCGTGCTTGATGGTGTCTCAGCAGGCGTTTACTAAGCTGTGCAGTCACTCCACGGGCTCAGCCTGGGAGAAGCCAGCAGCCCCCATTGCATTCTCAGACAAGGGTCCCTGAATAGCTCTGGTTCCTGCGGTCTCTTGCCATGAATCTCTGCACTTTCCCAATGTGTGCTGGGGCTGTGCTGGCAGCTCCATGCAATGCCAAAAAATCCCGCTCGGCCACAGCTCCTCATTCTCTCTGCAAACCAAAGATCAGCCCTTGGGGGTAGGACCAGGGGCCTCCCATATCTGGCTATGGGATCATGTACATCTGGGCTGAGTCCTTTGCAGCAGCTTTGGGTGAATCCAAAGTCAGGTAAAGCACTCTTGCTTTTCTCAGGGAAAAACAAACACAGCATTTGGCTTGCAAGTACAGTTATTTCAGATGATCCAGCCAATACATGTTGCACTTCCCTCTGATGTAAAAGATTATGATCAGGGCTCTTGTGGAGTCATAAATTAAATCTAAAGCTTCAGGATATCGCTGTGCTCTCTGACAGCAGTGGCTCTGAGGTGCTGCTGCAGGCACGGCAGCCTGACAAGCCTCCCACCACATGATCAGCAGCAGCTACCCAGAGGGGCAGCAAGCTGCCATTTGGTAGCAAAGCTGCCTTCTTGCTTACATGGACTAACGGCAGCTACGTGCTGAAAGCAAAAGCCATGCACTTCAGTGCATGCAAAAAGATAGCTACAGTTCCCATTTTAGAAAACAAACGCTAAAACTATTGTAAAAGACAAGTCAGATGGAGAGCAGAGAAAATCTGGCATGCTGTAAAGTGAATATTGTTACTGTTTGCCCTCCCTTGGCAAGATGGGCCAACAGAAATGCAGGTTCATTTGGACTTGTCCCTGGGAGAAAGGCTGTCAAAGGCCACAACTGCTCTTCAAGTGCCAAACCAAGAATGTCACCATGGGTAAAACTCAATGGCGCAGTTCACAGTTCACATCAATCTTGTCCTACCAAAAAAATGCCAGATGGAAAGCAGAGGTTGTAGAGTCTACATCTGTGGAGGTATCTGTGCACAATCTGGACATGGTCCTGTACAGCACACTCCTGATCCTCCTTCAAACAGGAGGGCTGCATCTTTAGTGTTTCCTGCAGAGTTCTCCAACCTCAACTATTCTCCTGTCTGGTCAGCTTTACTGGTTTCATTTCATCCTTCTGCTCTTGAAAACACCATTGTAACTTTCTTGGAAGGAGTTGCTAACCTTTTGAGTAGTATATGGGCATGCTTTCACATCCTTTTTGACTAAGAAGAAGGAAAAATCTTGACTCTCCAAGAATCCATGAGTGTGCTCCACTTCTCTTAATCATAGAACCACCACATGGCCTGGGTTGAAAAGGACAACAATGATCATCCAGCTTCAAACCCCTGCTATGTGCAGGGTTGCCAACCACCAGACCGGGCTGCCCAGAGCCACATCCAGCCTGGAAATTAAAGTCCCTCCTAAAGAGCTGGCTAGTTTGCAGTTCAATTTTCTGTAGTATTTTCATAAACTACTGTCCCAATTTTTCATCATCCCATGTGTGTGGCTGATAGTACGGGTGGCAGAGGGCAGAAACTGGAGAGGGCTAAAGCCAAGTATGGGAGAACCAGGAACACAGAGTGATGGAGTTACCTCGGGTTGTTGTCACATACATTATTATACACTACAATGACCCCCCTGCAGACTAATGAGCACGTCCTACTCATACTGCAGTCACCACAGGGAAAACAAAAAGCTTTGGAAGGGTCTCAGTTTCGAGCCAGTTTTATATCATGGAGTATTTTTGGTCAGCATTTCTCATTCAGGTTCTCCTCAGAGCTGTTGTTATGGGAAAGGTCATTCTCACAGATGACGGTCTCTCCATGCTGCCCGTGGCCCACATGCTGGCTGATAAAAGCACGGCTCATGCCTCTGTTTTATTGCATTTGATTTGCTCTGCAACAACACCTGTGTGGCCTGAGCAGAGCCATGCTGGGTGCCATACGCATCAGTGAGAAAGAGCATACATTTATTTTTCTTCTGCAAAAGAAAGTGGCCCTGAGAATCTGAACCCACATCAGTTGTGCAATCACTTAAAAATGCAATCTAAACTCATCAGAAAGGGAAAAAAAATAAACACTGCACCATGGGCCAGCACAGTGGAGCTTTGTTTCCACCCTCTACCTCTGTCCAACCTCCTGTAGGATCTGGTTCTTTGCAACCTTCCTTGCAGCCCTCCTGCCCGTGTGGCCTCTCTGTGTAATATATTTTATAGATGTCATGAAAGCACGGGAAAACGCTCCTTCCAGGCTGCTGGAAGTGACAAGGTGAGGTCACCTGCTTCACTGCAAAGCTGCTCCCTGCCCTCACTCCTTTCTGCACCTGGAGCCCTGGAGAGCAGCTCTGTCCCTCTGTACCTTTCAGGCATCATTCTGACCTGGTGGGAGTTGGATCAGGATCAGGGTAAAGCGAGTTCAGCTGGGCCAGAATTCGCTAGATGGCTGTTTAAGCAAACATATATGTTTGGGCAACCTAATTAAAGACTATATTCAATCACGTTTAAACAGCAGATTTTTATTTTTATTTTTCAGAAAACAGTGGTTTTTTTTAACAATATTAAGGCTTCTGTCATTGTTCTGCAAAGACAGCTGACCTAGTGCTAATTGACTGCACTTGGAGCCACACAACATCACCTCAAGCACAGCAAAACAATGACCAGCGTATAAATAAAGCAAGGGCTACTGTTAAAATTCACATTCTCAGCTTCAAACTTAAAGATTTCCACGAGACTAAGAGGTCACCCCACTGGCTATATTTATCTCCTTAAAATTAACAGAAGGGAAAAAATAGGCCCTTTCACCCTCCAGCCGGAACATAAGGTCAGGATCACAAGCAGTGCTGGCGGGGCTGGGGGGGGTCTGGCTGTGTCTGCAGCTTCTTGGAGCTCACGCAATCACCAGCAAAACACGGGAACCGAGCTTGGCTCCAGTACACTGCATGGAGGGGGCTGGAAAGCTGTATTCCCCCACGTGCTGAGTCATCTCCCTTCTTTTGTTTCCAGAAACCCTGAGCATCCCCTTCAGGGACATGAAATCTGTGAGTGACTCAGAGGGTCTCCTTTAAAACAGCACTTGTTGCACTTCCAGGTACTGATCTGAGTAGCTGCTAGCAAGAAATGGGAAAAAAACTATCATTTAAGCCATGCCCCTACCAAGGGATCTGTCCTGACCTCTCTCTGCAGGCGTAACAGCTATTGCTAGCCATGGTGGGATCTGCATAAGTGCAGAAAGGCAAATAAATGCTTGTGCTATTTCAGTATTCCTGCTCTTCTCGTGCAGGGCTGATGCTAGCCCACCTCTGGGGGGAAACCAGAATGACATCCACTGGAGCATGACACCCCTGTGCTCCCAGCCTCTGGTGTGAGCCTGCCTCCAGGCATCCCTGCCTCTGGGTGTCCCTGCCTCTGGGTATCCTTGCCTCTGGGTATCTTTGCCCTCTGAGTGTCTCTGCCACTGGCAGTCCCTACCTCCAAGTCTCCCTGTCTCCAGGTGTTGTCCCTTTCTCCGAGTGTCCCTGCCCTCTGAGTGTCCTTGCCCCATGGGTGTCTCTGCCTCCAGGTCTTCCTGTCTCCAGTAGTCCCTGCCCTTCAGGTGCCTCTGTCTCCAGTTGTCCCTGCCCTCTGGGTGTTCCTGCCCTCCTGGTGTCCCTACCCTCTGGGTATCCCAGTCTCCGTCTGTTGCTGCCTCTAGGCATCCTTGCCCTCTGGGTGTCCCTACCTCCGTGTGTCCATAGCTATGCATGGCAGCAGCATCATGCTGTAACAACACTTGGCCTGCTGCTTGTGAAAGAGGCAACAGTGAGCTTATTCATTATTTCTACACATAGCCAAGGACTCCAAAAGGCCTGGCAAACTAACCAGGAATCAGTATGGCATTCCACATTCACATAGCATCCTTCTGTCTTTATTGAGCGCTTGGAAACCTCTCCAAGGGCTGGGGTTGGAGTTGGGGTGTTCAGAGCTCTCCAGGGTTCAGCTTTTTGCTTTCCTGCACTGGGACCATCCGCCAGGAAAAGCATCAGAGCAGACTTAGCTGGAGAGCGAGCAGCAGCTCAGAGCAAACTCAAACCAGCACTCGACAAAAGGTTATTTCTGTCTCTCTAATTGGAACCTTTGTTTGGGCAATTCAAGCACCCTCACTGCTAGAACAACTGACAATGAAGCTATTGGAAAGTCAATCCTGTTTGTCTTGTAATCTGAATGCCCAGTTCAATTATCTCAGTAGCTCAAAAATATAAGAAATACCTTCATATTCTCCTGTGGGCACCTGAAAGAGTTAATAAATATGAAGAGTTACATCCCACAGGCGTAACATATTCCCAAAGGTGCAGATAATCCCAGGGTAGAACACATCACAAGTCCTACAGTGCCATTTCATAAGAGACTGAGGATCATAGAATGCTAAAATTGGGTGAGCTGGAAGGGACCCTTAAAGGCCATCTGGTCCAACCCCCCTGCAGTGCGCAGGGTCACCCACAGCTCCATCGGGTGCTCAGAGCCCATCCAGCCATGGGCTGCAGTGGGGCAGCAGCTCCCCTGGGGCTGCAGGGCAGGCTGCTGAGTTTCCGCCGATGGAAACTTTTGTGGCAAAAGCAGCCAGAGAGGGAAAAGCCACTTGGACTTCAGCCCTTCTCTATGCACGCTAAACTTAGAAACGGGACTTAGACACGTAATTTAGAAAACCAAGATAAAAATGAAGCCAGCTGCCTCCGCCGGCGCGCAGCTCTTCCCCGCCAGCTCCGCGTAACTCTCCTGTTTATGTTTCATGTGTGCTCCCAGGGTTTTATTTTTATGATGATGGCTTCCCAGGAAGCTGCATGGACAGAGTGCTGTGTCCTGAGCGCAGCCTATTACGGCTGAGCCATAAAACTTGCTGAGTGTAATTTCTGACCGTGCAATGTGACTTCCCCAAACCAGATTCAAAAGCTCCAGAACGAGAAAAGTCGGAAAGAATAGGATGTGAACTGTCAAGTACCATCATGCAGACAGACTTTGGTGACCAGTAGTATCCATAATGCAGTGTGGAGAGGGCTAAGAAACCAAATAAATGAGAGAGAGAGTGCCCAAAAGGGTGGGCTGAAGAGTGGCACGGCAAAGGGAAGGGATGTGCCCGAGGAACGGAGCTGAGCAGCGGGCAGAAGGAGATGCTGGGCACTCTGCAGGGAGCTCAGCTGCCTGCCCGGGAGGAGCGCCACCTCCTCCATGTGCTGCGGAGCCTGGAGAAGAGCTGCCCAAAGTGTCCTTGTGCTAGATGTGGCCTTGTTTACTTCATGATCGTGAGTGTCTGAAGGGCCAGTGAAGAGACAGATGGACTGGGGTCTTGCAGCACTCCCTGAAGGCCTGAGAGAACAGAGGAATGGAGGCTCGATGACAGCCGTGTACCTGCAGGGCGTCTGGCCCACTCCAGCCATTGCCCCCAGCTCTCCCCCCGGCACGAGGGAGCAGAGGACAGGCACGGTGCCTACCAGCTGCCACCACATCCCACTCCATGGCTCACCATGGTAGATGTCCTGTCTCTCCGCCTGCTGCTGCTCCATCAGGTGCTGCCCTAAGAGTCCTGGGGACACATGGCCCCGTCAGCGACCCCAGCTGCTCCCTGGGGCACAGCATGGAGGGCTGGGGCCGGGGAAGCTCAGTCTTGTGGCTCATCGATGGACCTCATGGTTTTCCGCCACAGGGGCTCCTGGGGGCTCTGGAGGTAGAGCAGGCTCTGGCCCTGGTAGTCCCGAGCTGCACTCTTCTTCCTCTTGGCCAGCTGGACAGCCTGTTTACTCTCTTGGGGAGTGAGCAGATCATTCACCTGTTCACATCTGATACACGTGTTGTCTCCACTCCCCTCCTTTGCAAGTGCCAGGCTCCGGCACTCCCTGCCCAAACTGTGCCAGGACAATGATTTTTCAGCCCGGCTGTCAACCAAGCAACAGAACTGATTTTAAAATGAACATCTGTGCCCCTAAATGCAGCCTTTGATCTGGTGTACTGGATAGATGAGCTCACTGTTAATCTGTGTGTAAAAAGGGCTGTGCAGGGATGGAAGCTGTACTGTGGGTCCCCTTCTTCCTTTGCTGTAGAGTGAGATAGAGCCCATGGGAAGATAAGAGGAGACCTTACAGTCTAGGAATGGAAAGCAGCTCTGAGAGAAGAGCATTTTGGCCCTACAGCTGCCAGCACTGCCACTATTACTTAGGTTTCTTGCAACACCTTGATCAGAGACAGCTGCTAGCTAATCTTTGCCCATGCTTCTGCTGACTGGAGATCCTGCTTTTTGATTAAAAGGAATGTCACTACAGCCCATGAGAGCTCTGCCACTGCCACTGAAAGTCACGTAGCCTTTCTCTGAGAGTCAGAACCTAGGCAGATGGATATTCAAAATCAACAGAGAGCTGTGGCTTCAATGTGAGGAGCTTTAGTTCCTTAACCACAGGACAGCTGCAGTGCCAGTCCTCAGCTTTGCAGGGGGGTGAGGATTAACACCAGTGCAGTGCGAGGCAGAGGGCTGAGCAATGCCATCCACCAGCACGTGAAGGAATGAGTAGCTCTGTCTCAAATCAGCCTTTCAATCCTGGGCTGAAACCAGAGAATGGGCTTCAGCCACTGAATGACAAGGAAGAAGCAGGCTATCATGTTGACTTGGCATTAAGTGCTCATCTAAAGATTAAAGCTGGGGTTCTGTTTAAATACTGGATGGACTTGCAAGAGGGCTGGGATGAAGCTGTGATATGCCATCCTAATGTCCTGTTCTAATGCCTGAGTGGCTGACTTTTTCAGAGTGACTGATGAAGCTAAGGCCAACAGCCTGCTGCTATGTTTCAGTGACTCTTACAGACCCGTCAGTAGCAGATGAGCTCAGTGAGCAGTCAGCGTGTGTCGTTCCTGAATGCCTCATCCCCACAGAGCTATCCTGTCACTGCTAATACACTGTTTGCAGGGAGATCAATGGCCTTACCGTTCACCTTTGGGCACCATGAGAAAGCAATTGCAGGAGGAAGCACAGAGAGGTCTTCTTTTGTCAGACTCTGGCAGCTTTTCAAACTGGCAGCTTCCAGGCATGGGCGAGGAGAAATCTTTTAACCCTTTTTTTTTTTTCCAGTGGAAACAAGGCTGATGTGATGGCACTGTGTGCCAGTCCTCCTGCAAGCTTCGGCAACACTGATCAGCTTTCACCAAAGCTAGCCAGCAAGCTGGAGTAAAGGCCTTCAAGAAATTAAACTCCCTCAAATTTAATAAAAATCAAGGAGCATGTAGAGAAAAGCAACAGTATTGATGTTCCTGCAGAAGAAAAGGCAGGAGAAATGTACCTCCTAGCTGTTGTCTTCAGCAGATGCTGCTGGCCATGGATGTGCTCAACAGCTAATCCACAAGCATGGAGCTTCATGGAACAGTAGGTTTGTCTTCTGCCAGGGTGACGCTAAAAGACAAGAGGTACACAACTGCTGTGGGAGCCTCAGGTGATGTGAGAGAGGAACTGGCACAAGGAAAGGTTCAGGAGATCATAGAATTGTAGAATCATAGAATGGCCTGGGTGGAAAAGGACCACAATGATCATCCAGTTTCAACACCCTGCTATGTGCAGGGTCGCCAACAACCAGACCAGGCTGCCCAGAGCCACATCCAGCCTGGCCTTGAATGCCTCCAGGGATGGGGAATCCACAGCCTC
>PPHD01025757.1:0-11661 GCA_002909625.1 Bambusicola thoracicus
GGTATTTTTTTCCTTTTTTTTTTTGGTCATAATGTAAGCATACATTTGAAAATGATCTGCAGAAGAAAGATTTAATAAGCTTACTCACATAGTAATGTGCCAAGAAAAAAGCAAAAATCACAGACCTTTTCTCTAGACCTTAATATTCAGCAAACGCTGGAGAACAACATACGGTCATTTCTGAGACAAAAATCTGCAATTGTTCCTCATGGACCACTCTACCACACATCTCTGCGTACCCTCATCTCCAGTTCCTTCTGGTTCTACTCAGCAGCTGGCATCTGTCACTGATTACAGCAGCATAAGGTTTCACCTCTATGGAGCAAAGCGGGAGTAGGCTGAGGTCCCTGCATCTAACTGCACACGTTTCTGTGCTGGAATTTCACTCCTCTCGGCGTCTCTCCTTCCTTCTAGATCTGCTCATCCAGACATCCTCACATCAGCTCTCTTCCCATTACCCTTTCACGTACACCATGCCTGTGAGATGGACCCTGTGTTCTCATCCCAGCACCAGAGCTTAGGAGCATTGGTTGATGCCACACTGGAGAAAACGTGCAGTCTACTTTACACTTTGGTTTAACCACCCTAACTGAGCACTTTGAATCTCCCTGCTGTGGCATGGCAGAACATAGTATCTAAAGTAGGCTCTGCAACAGACAAGCCGTTTCTGGGCTGAGGCTTCCAAGTCAAGCTATGGAATCAACACTCTCGGTAAAGCATTTTATTAACATTTTTGTTAGAGAAATTTAACAAACAGTCTAAATATGGCACTGCTTATAATGGCACTTATGTCTTGCAGCATGGGATTATTTTGTCATGCACATGTCAAGCTGCTCACTCCTGCCCTGCTTTGGTTACTGCATTATAGCTTGGTTTACTGGCATAGGTTTTCAGACCCAACGGTTCAAGCCTCAGTTGTAGTTAAGATAGAGGCAAACGAGCTTACCAGAGTCAGATTAGGCAGAGAGAGCAGGTCGCAGGCGGGCTGACCAAGGCAGAGAGCCGACACAGCTTTGGCATGAGCACAGCCAGCGCTGAGGAGGGAAGGTCTGCTCACAGGGCTGGAGCGAGGAGCTCCAGGCTGTGTGTGGCAAGGTCTGTGCTGCGCAGCACCTTCCTGCGCCAAGCTTGGACCCCACGCCTGGAAACTTCATGCATTCCCCTGGCAACAGATTCACTTTCCAAAACAAAATGAACTAAAACGGAATCATTTCCTATGAACGAATTCGGGACGGAATATAAAGCACAGGCGGGGAAATATATATGTGACATATTTGAAACAGCAGAGAGAATGATTTCATCTAGCATTCAGCTGACTGCAAAAGAGAGTCAGCAGCCCCCAAAAAGAAAGCCATAACACACAAACACATTTTATGCTGGCCAAGGTGGAAAAGGAAGAGCTGTAGGTACAGGGGTGACAGCTACTTTAGGATCAAAGGAGAAGGCTGAGAGGAAACTATAAAACTAACTTCAGATTTGGATGGGGGAGGCAGTGCAAAAGGGAAAAACTTAATTAAATGTGGCAAACAATGACTATTTTTTCTGGGAAAGGAACGGTGGTGAATCTACTTCCAACATACCGCACCTGAGCAAACATTATCCAAAGATGTCCTGAGTTAGGACTTCCATCGCCAGTGTGGCAATGCACATCTAGCCTTCACTTCAAAGGCTAAGAAAAGTAATTGCAGGGGAGGAACTGGCTTGCCATTGGTGCTCAGTATCAATCCCATCCTTTGCAGAGCACCTCAAATGGATAGTTGCTGGGCATTGCTGACGATGCAACCATTTATTTCCTGCATTTTTAATTAAAGAAAAAAAAAACAAAGGAAGAAGGAAAGAAATGAGGTATCACCAATGCTGAGGTGGGTGGCCCGGCTCACAGAATAACAGAATCACAGAACTGCAGGGGTTGGAAAGGACCTCAAGAGATCATGGATTCCAACTCCCCTCCCACTAAAGCAGGTTCCCTACAATAGATCACACAGGTAGGCATCCAGCTGAGTCTTGAATATCTCCATAGAAGGAGATGTCACATCCTCTCCGGGCAACTTGTTGCAGTGTTCTGTCACCATAAAGTAGTTCTTCTGCAGGTTAGTATGGGACTTCCTATGTTCAAGTTTTAGGCAGCTACTCCTTGTTCTATTGCAGTGCATCACTGAGAAGAGCCTGGCCTCATTGATTTGCCTTCCACCTTCCTTCACATATTTATAAATATTTATCAGATCCCCTCTCAGTCTTCTTTTCCCCAGGCTGAACAGACCCAGGTTACTCAGCCTTTCCTCATGCAGGAGATGCTCCAGGCCCTTTATCATTTTTATGGCCCTCTGCTGGACTTCTTCCAAGAGATTCCTGTCTTTTTTGAACTGAGGAGCCCAGAACTGGACACAGTATTCTAAATGTGGACTCACCAGGACAGAGTAGAGAGAGAGGATCACCTCCCTTGACCTACTGATGATGCTCTTTGTAATGCACCCCTAGGATAGCATTGGCCTTCTTGGTCTCAAGGGCACACTGCTGGCTCAGGGCCAACCTGTTGTTCACCAGCATCCCCAGGTGCTTCCACACAGAGCTCCTCTCCAACAGGTCAGCCCCTAACCTGTACTGATACATGCGGTTATTCCTCCCCAGGTGCAAGACTCTACACTTGCTCTTGTTAAACCTCATCACGTTCCTCTCTGCCCAACTCTCCAGTCTGTCCAGGAGACAGATTGAATGGCAGCACAGCCTTCCAGTGTGTCAGCCAATCCTTCCAGCTTTGTATCATCAGCAAACTCGCTTCCAGGTTGTTGATAAAGATTTTGAAGTAGACTGGACCCAGCACCAACCCCTGGGGAACACTGCTAGTTACAGGCCTCTAACCAGACTCTGCACCACTGATGACAACCATCTGAGCTCTGCCAGTCAGCCACTTCTCAATCCACCTCACTGTCCCCTCATTTTCTAAGTTTCATAACGAGGGTGTTGTGGGAGATGGTGTCAAATACCTTGCTGAAGTCAAGGTATACAACATCCACTGAACATCCACTGCTCTCCCCCCATCTACTCAGCCAGTGATGACATCATAGAAGGCTATTAGGTTGGTCAAGTACGATTTCCCCTTGGTGAATACGTGTTGACTACTCCTGATAACCTTCATCTCTTCCAATTGCGTGGAGATGGCATCCAGAATAAGTTGTTCCATCACCTTTCAGCTCGGTGGTGACCCTCACCCAGAGCATCTGCCACGTCGTTACTGTCGTTAATATACACAGTAATAATACAGTAATGTCGTTACTGTTATATTACTGTCGTTAATATAACTCAGGGAGAAAACATGGGCATCAACAGTATAGGGTGGTCCACAGGTCACCAGATGTAGGTTGCCTCCTATTGACAGGTCTCCTGCAAACCATCAAGCCAGGAGGCAATAGTAGATTCCAACCACAGCCCGGGGTTTAATAGTAAGGGGAGATCTTTTGCAGCCAGCTTGTTCCTGGGACAGGAAAGTAGCAAGCTCTACACCAGTTCAGAGAAAGGAAAAGGAGGACAAGAAAAGACCAGCTTGATTAGAATGCTGCTGTTGACCTCAAGAACAAGAAGGTTATGAATAGAGAGTGGAATCCAAGCTAGATTATTACGAATTAGTATACAATTATAGCAAAAGCAAGGACAGCCAAAATCAGAAAGTCTATGGGGAAAAAAAAAAAAAAAAAAAAAAAAAGGAGCTGAGGAATTAAAGACCAATGACTTGAATTTCATTTACAGGAAATAATTCTGGAATGAATAATAAAAAATCTATTTGTAAGAAACGGGAATGTAACAGGATGAGTAAAAACCAATATTAGCTTCACAGTCTAGTCTTGACAAACCCATCTAATTTCCTTTTAAAACAAGGAGACAGACCTCATAGGCCAGTAAGAAGAAGCAGATGTCAGTATCTTTATTTGTTAAGACTTTAGACACTAGCTTGCCTGAAATTCCCATAAACCAGCAAGGAATGTGTGGTCTACTGATTGCGGAGCAAACTCAGTATTGGTACCCAGATGGATGAGAACAGGACTTTGCTCTCCAGTACAGCAACACATTGAGTAGACATCCACAGGTTTCTCTCTGAGTCTGTCTCCCATCAGTTAGTGCTATGGACTCTGAACTAGAAGAAAAACAAATTCACCCAAAACCAAAAGGATCTGCAAGTACATTGAAGACAGGAACTTCTTTTTCAAAACAGCTTGACGAATTAGAGAGTCGGGAAGAAAAAAGAAAGGAAACAGTAGGAATCCACTAAAGACTCTATGCCAAGGAATAACTGACTACACAAATATGGATATGGAACTACTGAAGCTGAGGTTTAGAGCAGATTAAAACCTGAACTGTTTGTCATCATTGCTATACTCTTGGAAAAGACAAAAAAAGATGTGGCCTAATTAGATACAGTCCAGAAGAAAACAAAAATAATAATCAGAGGTCTAGAGAATATAATCTGTGAGGAAAACCTGAAAGAACTGGTGAAGTTTAGCCTTAAGAAAATAAGTCCAGCGAGAAGCACAAGATGTCTTAAGGTTGACACAAAGGGGGAAAGGTGCTAGTCAGTTCAACTGGCCTATAATGGAGATGTTAAGAAATCAAAACAGGCTTAAACTGTAAGAAGGATTCAGGGTTGATGTTATGAAACCAAATAGGAGCAAATAGATGGAAGCAATGCATGAAGTATCCAGCTGTGAAGCCTCTGTGAGTGGAATGCTTGAAGAACAGGCTGGATAGCTGACAGGAATGACATAAGTGTCCTGCCTTGGGGAGCTGGAGGGGGAACAGAGATTTGGTGCTATTCAGTGCCTCTTCTGGGGGAGGCTGAGAGCAAGGGCTGGGAAGGGCCCATCCAAAACAAAGGACCTTGCTACAAGCATTCAGTGGGACAGGCAGGTAGAGAAGTATGCTAAGAATTTTCTCTTTGCCCTTCCTCAGCCTGCTCTCCATAAACATCCTTCCCCCTCTGCACTTTCTCCCTGCATAGTCACATCACTGCAGTAGATGCCTCAGACCTTTTTGTGCATCTGAGGAGTGGGAAGAGCCAGCCCAGACCACAGGGAGATAAAGGAGGCAAGGGCAGGCCTGAGAACACTATGAAAGCTGGAAAGTAGGGCCTGCTGCTCCCAGTGCCATTGCGCGTGGTGGGGTGGGTGAAAAAGCTCTTGCTGTTGCAAAAAAGAAGTTCCCCACAGTCAGAACCGCAGTGATGATGGAAGCAGTGGTTTATGCCCACAGGAGGTGAGAAACCAGTGGTTTGCATTCACATTTTCCCAGTAACCAGCACCCACCTCCTCTGGATGAAGCAAGGGGAAAGGTGGTAAGTCTGGAACCCAAGGCAAGCATTTACGTTGTGTGCACCTTACAGCATTGTGCAGATCCCAGTGTGAGGTGTTTGTTTTTCTTTCTTTCTCACAACAGGCAATACAGTATATGTCAAAGACAATCTGCATCTCTAGTCTGATCTTTACAAGGTTCTTGCACTGGTTACAGGGCAGCAATGTAAACAGACGATTACTGGTGACCACAAGGAGAGACAGGCAGAATAAGAGCCAGAGAAATAAAAGTTATCCTGGTCTGCATGCACCGCTGTGTTACTTCTGTTCCAAGAAATACCTGCACTTAATAAGTTCAGCATTGCACTACAGGGAACCACACTTTTAAGATTAAAACATATCATAAACCTGCATATCATCCGTGGATGGCAGATTAGAGGTTACTAAGAGTTCATATGCAAAGGTAAGTTGCAGGCATATCAGTGCAATCAGATGACCCCTTTTTTTTTTCTGTATTCCCATTCCAAATTCGAACTGCAATCTATACTCTGCCCTGACAACCAGGAACTTCAGGACCTCTGAATTGTGCTTTCAGTTATCTGTCATCAAAAGGAAATTATTCCTCACTGACATGATGATGTGACTCAGCATTTCAGATGGTAAATGATAGCTGAATCTCTTTGAACTGATAGCTACAACACACTCTTAAAAGAAAACAATAAACTAAATCCCAACATTAAATGAGAAGCTAGGCCCTTAAACATTTAACATCAATAACGACCAACAGAAAATGTAGGGTAAAGATGTTTGGCTCACCTCAATTGTCTGATTTAGGTTTCATTGAAGGCAAAAGTGTCAGCGCATCAACTAAGCATGTATGTCAGCTGAGCAACCTGGCCCTAGAAGCACACTGAGCTCAATCTGAATGACTTTCCTTCAATGAAAGAAAGATTGGCTTAAGTGTTTTCCCGGCCTTCTGGGTATTAACAGATCATTTGTTGAATGGTAGTCTCACATTTGTTGCTAATTATTACTACTAATAATTTTGCCTTGCATTAGCAACTCATCAGAAATGCACATGAAAACACAAGAGTCTTCTCTCTCCTTTTATGTTTTCATTGGCAAAAAAACCACCATGTCTGAATATTTACTTTCATTTGACTGAACACTGGCGATGTGTACAGACCACAACAACCAACAGACTTCACAACACAATATGTGCAGCAGATTATATTTCTATAGGTCAAACCCTCTTCCAGCATTAACCAGCACTCCAGTTCCAAAGAGGTGCAATGGTTTCACATACGTAGGAACTAGCTCAAATACCCTTTTTCTCCCACTTCTGCCTTATAGGCCATATCCAGAGCATGTCATAGTACTGCACCTCCTGTCTCACCTTGGGCATAAGCACAGTATGCTGCATTACTACACAAGTTGTTGGCCTTGGCTCCTGTCGGGCACTGTCTCCCCTGCAAGGATGCTCTCTCCCTACGTACCAAACGTTCACGTAAACAAGCACATTCAGCCAAACTGCAGTGCATCCAGGGGGAAATGACAAACACTCTCTTTGTGGCAGAAGTGGCCCCATTGTCAGCAATCAGAAGAATCATTCGCCGGTTACAGTAGCCTTCAGATACATTGTTGATCCAACTTCAACTCCCAAATAAAGATGCTGAGAGTGATATATTGGCTATTCTCTTTCAGTGACTGACCACTCGAGAGCAAGAATGCAGCTCTTGGAGGCTCGACACAAGGGCTTGAAGAGCTCGGCTGTATTTTCTTCCACTTAAAACTGGAAGAGGTGAATAGCTGGTGAAAGTGGGGAGGAGATTGATGGCTTTGGAAACTGCAAGGCCCTCTCCCTACATGGGACAGCTTTGGTACAGCCAGCCAGCTTCAGGTCTGACCTTGCCCTCTCTGACTTGACAGCAACCTCAGCCCTGACCTTGCAAAGACCACCCTTCTCCTGGCAGAAGCACAGATTAGGGAATGAGGAAAAAAAATTGAGTAGGGATCGAGCCAAGATAGTTTTATTCCACAGGAGAGGACACTCTGTGAGGCGTGTAGAAGCTGGATGTCCTTCTCATGCTTTGACACTCACTCATTATCTCCAGACATGGTCTGAGCCTGACTGACCCATCACAGTTGTGCTCAGAGCACCTTCTCGCCTCCTCTGCTGAGACCCCCTCTTCTCTGCACTGTGAATGTCGTGAGAGCAGTCAGACAAAATCCCTGATGGAATGTTGAGCCTCTAATTCTCCAAAAGTCATAAAAAATCCCAAACAGGCTCTTTCCAGATCGAAATCTTTCAGCAGCGTGAGTCCCATATCCATCTTGTAACTCTCTGCTTCTCTTTGCAAGGAAACCAGACCCTTCCCCAGAAGCTGCCTCCCCTCTGCTTTCCCTTTCCCATAACCAGCCGTCCTTCATCCCCCTGTTTCTGTAAAACACTCAGCACACACGGCAGCTGGGGGGGAGGGACCGAGGGGCTGGTGGAAGCCACTCAGATTTCACATTTATTTAATAGCCGTGGCTGTGCTTGTTTGATTTATCTTCACACATACGTTTGACAGATATGGTCTCATAAAAACTCCACAGAGTAAAAACACCAAAAAGGCCTGCAGCCATACTGCGTTAGCATGCAGTCTGGCTCCAGCTCTGGAGCAAAGCAGAGATCAAGCTTGCTACAGCTGGCAGCAGTGCAGAAACTGAAAACTTTTGAGCCTGTAGCACCCAGAATGCAGCATGCTCAGCTGCAGGTGGACATGGGTTCCTCAGGTGGTGTCAGTGTCTGCTCAGAAAACAGAAATTCCCAATTGCCTTTTATCTTGGAATATCCCACTGCACTTTATATACACTGCTTCATTCAAATAAATTTGCATTTCGAGGGGCTAAATCTCATCCTACTTACAAATCTTGTGGGATACTGCTGTGTTCAGAATATCTCATAAATACATTTTCACTGGAGTGGAGCTGACTTCGTACAATCTGTGCACAGAGACTCTATTATATAGTTCAGGATATAGACTCTACAAAAGTACAACCTACTGTAAAATATGCATATTTCAGAGTATTTTTTGTTAAAGGGAAACATGCCTGAAACTCTCATTCTGAGCATCAAGAGAAGCAAAGTAAAGTAACTGTAAATGAAGTCATTGGAGAGTTAATGTTGCTCAAAGGTAGGATTCCAGGTGCATTCAGGTGGTGTTTTATTATGCATATAAATAACAGGCCCTCTCCACCAGTCTCCAAGCTGGCAACACAGTCTAGAAGAAGGTGCTCAGGGCTGAGTGAAAGACCCTGTGTTCCAACCTGCTACTGCAATGGCTGCTCCAATTCTTTGTACACTACTACCACGTATAAAATAACACTCTTAAGACTTACCAGTAGCAGGGATATAGCACAGTCCCTGGTCTGTTAACAAAAGCAAACGTAAAGACCTGGGTATCAGCCCCATAATTATCTCAGCTGGTGAAAACCACTGAAGAAAATTAGTGGTAAAAGCTGTGAGCATTTCTCTGTGGGCAGATAAGATACCTGTGGTTCCCCCTTTCATTAGAGATGGTTTTTCCTTAGCTACAGAAACATCATATTTTCTGTTTTAAGCAAATAACTAACAATCTTGCAAGCATCCCTGCCTTCAGGACAGGTTCTTCTGATTTCCAAGGATTGTACTTACTAGACAGGGATTGCAGGGCTTTAGCATTTTCTCCTCCTCTTGCTCTGTCGCTGACTGATGAAAAACTTCAGTCACTTTCATATGTACCAAGGACATACTCTCAGACAGAAGGTCAGCTCCCCTCTAGGTACCTTCCTCCATTTGGGCAGAGATCAGCTGCAGAAAATATATCAAATATACCAATTATAATACATATATATTATAATTATATATACAATTATACTATTGTTGTACAAGTTAGGATCACTATACACAAGTGCCTACACCCACTGGGCAGGTTGGACGCTCTGGGCTTCCTCTGACAAACCAACAGCAAGGGCCGATAGTCATAGAAACATTAAGACTGGAAAAAAATCACTGAGATCATCTAGTGCAACCATCAACCCATCACCACCATGCCCATTAAACTATGTCCAAAGCAGCTCCTTTCAGGAAGAAGCCAGACATTGCTAGAGGCAGTTCCTTCCTCGTCCAGTGCCAGAACAGGGCAGAAGAATCTCCCTAAAAAAGCTGTGGGTGACATGGAAGGGCACAGGACAGGCACTGAAATGACCTCACACAAGTTCAGGCTGTCACAAGGACGGGGACTGTATCTCTCACATACAGAGACAGCAAAGGAGGCTGCCCTCCCACTGAAGGCACAGGTACCTACTGGGCATTTCCATTCCTTCCTTTTCTTTTTGGATACGTATAGAGCCACGAGCAAAGTACTGAAAAGCAGTCAACGAATTCAGCTGCCGGTTGGCTGTGCAGGACTTTGGGAGCTGCAGGGTGAAAGTGATGCATGGAAATTAAGCTAATTTTAAACTGCAGGCAAGAGAAGAGACTTGCTAGCAGTTACTTAAGAGAAGCTGCTGACTGTTTGAATACCATTAAGAAGATTAATGTCAGCCCGCAGAACCACTGAAAAATTAGGGCTGAAAGGGACCTCGAAAGGTCAGACCAGTCCATCCCTCTCACCCAAGGCAGGATCACCTAGGGCTCGGGCATCTCTGACAGATGTTGCCGAATTTGATCTTAGAGCTCTCCACTCCCCAGGCAGTCTATTCTTTATTACCCCTGTCATTAGAAAGTTTTTCCTAACATCTAAATTGAGCCTTTCCTGCTGTGATTTAAGCCTTGTTTTTTTTCTTTTTTTTTTTTTTTTTTTTTCTCCTCTGCCACAGATGAGGAGTGAAGATTGTGTGCTTTTATGTGCTTGTTGAGTTCAGTTCTCCCCTCCTTTGGGTTGGGGATTTCAGTTCTTTCAAGCCCTCACGGCAGGTAATGGTTCCTTGGCTTCCAGCTGTTCTCCCTGCTCTCCTCTGGGCTGGATCCAATTACACCACATCTCTTCTCATTTTCCATCACCTCAACACCATGACATAGCCGACTCGCACTCAGCGTTTGATCCTTTTCCTGAAGAACTGCTCGTTAACCCAACACTCCGTGCTTGAAGAGCCGCATTGCTGCTGTAGCTTGAGACCTTCCACTCACCTAGCGAACGGCCGCCTGCTTCTTCCACACCCAGTTCGCCCAAATAATTTTTAATCCTAATCCAGTCCAACACCGTATCCACTTTTGCTTCATACATAAAAATATCCCCTATTGCCCTTTCTGATAGAAGAATAATAATTAAGCCGAATTCGGCTGACCACCACCCTGCGAGGCCCACAACGCCTACCCCCGCGCCGGGCCCGGCGGGACGGCCCGACGCTGCCCCCTGGCGAGGCGGCGGGGCCCAACGGCAAGGCCGCATCCGCCGCTGGAAGGTCGGCCTCGGGTAACCGGGCCCGAAGCATCACTGGGTGGCTGCATCCAGCGCTAACCACACTTTATCTCTTTAAAAAAAGCTTCCTGCCTCTGCTAGGTGTAGTAATTAGATCTCTTTCCCCACGTTGGGATGGGACCGAGGGCTGCAGTTGTGCTTTAGGGGAATGCATGAGGGTGCCGATGTCAAAGCATTGGAGTGCTTTCTGCAGCAGTGTGTAAGCACCAAAAGGTCCCCATGTCCAAAGGTATGTGTCACTAGTACAGAACACTAACAACTAGAATTATTAACTGTGAGCAGGGAAAGAGAGCTGTAGTCTATACACTGAGAGGAACCAGTAAGAGACCAGAGAACAGATGAACTCCTGCCTTGTTCTCACAAGAATACATTCCTCCAAACCATTAAATTCTGGGGTTCCCAAAAAGAACGGCTTCTGTGATGCCACCTCCACCTCCTTCAGAAGCACTGCTCTCAGTGCCCTCAAGGTTGGGTCCCAGACCTGTTCTACCTGGATGTCTTCCACTCCAGCTTCAGGCTCCCTGTGTGCTCCACCCTGTAGCTCCCAAGTAAAGCCAACTCAGCATTCCCTCCAAAGGGCTGCCTTGTACAGAAGGGATAGACAGTCTCCTCCTGCTGTGTTTGAAAAGAATGGACATTTCTAGTAAACATGCTCCCACAAGAAGGATATGGAGCTCTTGGAGCAGGTCCAGAGGAGGGCCACTGAGATGATCAGAAACTGAGATGATCAGAAGACTGGAGTACCTCTCCTATGAGGAAAGGTTGAGGGAACTGAGCCTGTTTATCTTGGAGAAGAGAAGGCTCCGGGGAGACCTCATTGCAGCCTTCCAGTACTTGAAGGGAGTGTACAAACAGGAGGGGGAATGGCTGTTTATGAGGATGGATAGTGATAGGACATGCAGGAATGGTTTTCAACTGAGACAGGGAAGGTTTAG